>JAGVSP010004127.1:0-27041 GCA_022494985.1 Micrasema minimum
TAAGAACAGATCTCGCTATCTCTCATAGTTTCCGACTTCACCATACTGACCCATTTGGATTGTACACCCTGTATATTAATGTGTCCAGTTCTAGTATCTAGTATCTAGACATACAAATAATATTGTAGGTAGATATGGCATAATAGGCAATTTAATCAAGTTTATTTTAAAGTTCATGATAATCGTAAAACTATAATAATATTGTGATTAGTACGTAGAGTTTCCATAAAATAAATCAATAATGTTCATGTTGGTAATATGAAGTAATTTAAAGGTAGGTATGGGTTGAAATTTATACAAAATTTTCCATGTTTTAGCGCAAATAACACTTATTTTTGTAATTACCGCTATAACCAGTGATTCCAACAAGTTGCAAATACCTACCTGAAAAATATTTTATTGTCATTTTGGGAGGCTTACTGTCTTTAAAATTAAAGATCCTCGGCTCGAATTCCCACTCCGCTACGACTTTATTCCTATTTTGAATAAACTAATAATTACATTACATAATTCAGTTTAAAAATTGCACAAGAAACTGTACAGTTTTCTGTCCCGTATTGTGCGCTTTGCTTTACTATAACAATGAGTCATTATTTGCTTGTCTCATCCACTCTCGTAAAACATCAGCTAACGACTGCTGACGTCCAGGAATAATTTTCAACCATTTAAATTTAGAATATGGAACACAAGAGGGCAGGTGCCATTTTCCCGCTTTTATTATACGAGGAAAAAACAGTATGTTTATCAAGAACTGCGCTCTATTTATTATCGCAAATTAATAGCAACCTGGCGGGAAAAATATCAGGTCAGATACTTTTGGGTTCAAGTAATCCAGTAGGTAGCTAATTGCAGAAAAATGTAACAAAAAATCACCAAACAATCGGAATCATCCGTTTGTAGATCGGATAATTAATAAGATATGACAATCGGTTACGTCACAGGTCGCATTTATTACAAAACCACAAGTTAATAAGATGGGGTTTTGCATTAACTAGTTTGTCATTTAAATTTTCTTCTATCTTTATGTTTTTAACCTAGACAAACATGCAATTTAAAAGTGACCAAAACACCATATTACGATAAAGTGACTTTTCTCAATCCTGGGTGTCTGTGACGTTGTTTCACTCTGTTGTTTTGCCTCTTGCTCTGTTGGGTGGTCAAATAAATAAAGAAATAAACATATAGCCGCCATTTTCATAAGAAATCAGTTAACCGGTACTTTACTTCTTTTTTGTAAGATAATTTTAAAAAACAGAACTTTTTAGAATTTTTTTGACGTTTGAGTTTTTTTTTATTTGACACGAAAAAGCATGACTCATTGTCACGTTCCGCCTGAGCCGAGTGTGCAAGCGAGAGCGCGGAACAAGCGATAGAGAGGCACGATCGGCCTAAGCGTTCGGTTTGTGACGGATCTATCTCTCTTCCACTCCATCGGCAGATACGTCCGAGTAGAAGGGAGACAGCAGCAGCACACAAGCTACAAAGTGATTTCCTACTTTTTCTATCATCGTCCTATCCTTCACAAAATAACACTGGTTGGAGGATCTTAAACATCATATCAACATTGTTACTTGTAATTAATTTAAGTAAACAAATATTTGCATTAACGAGTGCAAAAAAATGATAACTTATGAAAAAAAATGAAATTTTCAATTAACAAAATTAAGAAAGGGCTTTTACGATGGTTTGGTCATGTGGAGCGAATGAGTACTGAAAGTTCGGCTAAAAGAAGTTTAAATGCAAGTGTGCCTGGATGTAGAAGCCGCGGAAGGCCGAGAAAGACATGGCTTGACCAGGTACGTCAAGTACTTGAAAGTGGTCATGTGAAAAGTCGGAATAATCGGCGCGTGTGCATGAGAAGATGTATGAATGTTGAGGAAGCAAAGGAAGTCTGTCAGGACAGAGTGGGTATGGCGTTATATCCTCTCTACCTAGCCCTACGGGGAAATGGCGTGATGGTTAGTTAGTTAGTTAGTCATTGTTTATGGTTTAGCGCGGTTTAGCTTGTTGAAAAAATCGGTAGAGTTGGCTGGACTGAAAAAAGACTCAATAGTCTTTAAAACAGTCTAGGGAAAGGGTGGGGCTTTCATTGGTCCTGCAGCGTAGGACTTATTATCTTGCCTTCATGTAATAAAATGATCCAGATACACTGCACTTGGTGTACCAATGCAGTGCCCTATGCACCATTGGGTGCGGATAAGGGAAATATGAAAAATAAACAATACTAGTACTTATTAAGTTGTAAAGCGGTCTTGAGATGACACTATGACTATGTATGTCATAAAACGGCTTATTTGTATGATTATTAAAGAAAGTTAATTATAAGATAAACATGTGTCAGATATACTGATGAACGTTAATGCATACTTTATCTCTATGCACAGGGCCTGTGATCTTATCTCTTTTTTGTCTTTTAACACTCTCCGTAACATCTGCTTTCCTTCCGTCTTCGGTCTGTAGTCTTTACATTCAATACTCACCCATACTATTACAGGAAATATAGGTACCTACATGTACCTACATCCTACATTCAAGGTTAAGTACATTTATTTTATTTTTGCTTTATGAGATGGGCCCAGAGAAGTGTCTTGAGATGGTCACCCCACCAAAATACTCGTTTAAAATTATATACATTTTTACTACCTACTAGGAAAAAAAAAGGATTGTAAATGAATACATCAGCATGGGCATTGCCCAGTGCCCAGTGAGGTATTTCATAGATATGAAAAAAAAAAAATTATACTATGTAAAAAATAAATAAAATTAAAACTAATTTTTTAATTTTGCCATATTTATGGATAGTATTAAATACATGAAATTTTGATATTGCAAAAAGAAATCGAGAAAAAAAAACAACTTCGTACTCAATTAACTCGAAAACTAAGGGTCAAATAAAAAATATTTTTCTATAAAATCGACTCCAAATATGATGTAGATTCACTGGTTTCCCGCTTGTACATTGTCTAACCTAGATGTCGATTTTTTATTTTTGTGAATCTGCTATGGTGGAGGTGTGTAGTGATAGTTGCATGTTGGGTTAGTTGTATTTGTCCTGACGAAGAGACGGGCTACGTCTCGAAACCGGTAGACATATAAAAGTCGGTGAGTAATAAAAGTCGATGTACAAGCGGGAAACCAGTGAATCTACATCATATTTGGAGTCGATTTTGAAGTTTTTTTTTTTATTAGACCCTTAGTTTTCGAGAAAATTGAGTACGAATTTTAATTTTTATTACGAATTTTTTTTGCAAACTGTTATCAAATATCATGTATTTGCTTAAATTAATACTATCCATAAAGAAAACAAAATTAAAAAATACGTTTCAATAAGAATTTAAGCAATTTCACTTAATCTGCCATAATTATGAAAACTTTTGTGAGAAGAAATAAACAAATTTTCAAGCCCAGATTAAAAAGTCATATTACACAATCGTCTCCAAATACGCTGTAGATTCACCAGTTTCTCGCTTGTACATTGAGTTTAGTTACACCCTGTATAATAATAAACAGGGTGTACCCTGTATAATAATAAATTATAACGATAAGATAAGATATAACACGTAAAAAAAATGTGTAGGTTTGATAGCACCACAGGGTTTATAATTTATAATGACTAATAAGTCAAAATGAAAAAAATATATATTAATAATAAATAAACAAATAAAGTGCCTAAATATTTTATCGGTATTTTCTTGGTAAATACTTACTATATTATGAGTTTCGAGGGATTTCAGTTAGGTACAGATAAATATTATACTGAATTTTGACTCAGAAAATACTTGGAACTTTAGGATCTGATAAGTCTGACCGCTGCGCTGACTAATGAAATTTTATCTTGCAAGTTAGCCGTAATTAGGGGGGTAGATTTTACAAAAGTACTTCCGATAAATAAAAAGCAAATTCGTCGCCAGTGTAAAGCCATAAAGTGCGCTAATTAGTATTTTATTTATTTTTATTATTGAAAGAAATAATTTTACAGTAGTCCTTATAAAACTAACACAAGTTTTGTCATAAGGTCTACTACAGTATATAAAAATAAAAATAAAACAAAACTAAACAAAAATAAAAACCTTAAAAATAAAAAATGAACAAAAGAACATTAGAAAAAATAACATAATATACACATACATATATGCACGTGCCATACATGCATACATACATACATTCTAACATTCTTTCTTCTTTTTTCTTATAGATATTTAACAATTAAGCACAAATCAATAAATAACCAGCTTGAATTTATAAAAACCTCTCCTCTGTCAGCCATTCCTTTAAAATTTTTACCTTATCTTTAATTTTGAAACAATCCAAGAAATTCTTAGGTAGCATATTAAAAATACAAGGCACTGCATGATGAAGGGTCCGTTTTCCATATTTGTTATTGTGTTTAGGAACCACGAGCCCCCCCCCCTTCTCTCATCACTCTTGTTCCACAAGTGTGTTTTATTTTAGACTTATATTTTGAGACCGTGAGATTACTTATTATAATTTTATTTCATTAATGTAACGAGCGATCAAGATTAAGGGGCTACTAGGTCCACCCTTTGTTAATTGTAAAATGTAGTAAGCGCCCGGATGAGCGCTCGTTAAAACACGACCAAAATCCGATCGAACGTCGCGCCGTTTGGTTTCATTATTATTTGCATCGCGTAGGTATACAAAAAAATACACGATAATCTTTTTCAAATTTAATATAGTAAAATCTACGGAATTTAATATAATCAAAAATCTACTAATGTTTTACAAATTTTAATCAGATAATGCACTAGATATATACGTATTATTTAATTCATTATTTTTTTTTTAAATCTTATATGTACTGTTTTTGTGTTATGCATCAAATGTTATTAAAAACAGGGGGTTTCTTTAAATTAATTGTGATTCAACGAAATATTTAAATAAAAATTTAGTCAGAAAATTCACTAGAAAAAGAATTAATAATTACGTCATATTTTTTTCATTTTTATTTAATGAACCATGAAGTACAAGGGAATTTTGCCCTGACGTACATGAATGTATGGGGGACCCCGGACCCTCGCCTTAACTGCACTTTGTGTACCAAAGTAGTGTCCTATGCGCCTTGGGAACGTTTACACGAAGATTTTTCAACTAAGGATTGGCTAGGACGGACGCCTGCGCATTATCTATATAATAATTATATTTCCCATGTAAACGGAATACTATTTTAATACTTTACAGATAACAAGTAAAAATGCTTCATATGAACAGATTTTTAGATTATTCCTATACGCGGTGTAACAAAACTCGTAGTACAACCCGAAAACTGGTGAATCTACATCCCATTTGGAGTCGAATGTGTAATACTATGACTTTTTAAACCTGAGTTGAAAAAAAAAAAAATCCCATCATAAATGCTCTCACGAGAAGAAAAGTCTGCTACGTATGCCTCCCGAGAGCCTTAACAATGCCTGCCTATTTTACAAGGCATCAGGTTCTCGCCGTCCTGGTCGTCCACTGTTCGTCGGCAGTTTGCGTCAGAGCTGCGGGACGTGGACTTGACTTGGTAGGATGCACGGGAGCTGGCGGCCGATGGCTTGGCCTGGAGGCGGTTTGTGGAATCCATATGCTCCACATAGGGAGCGGATATGGTATGATGATGATGATGAAATGCTTTCATAAGTCAACATCATTATCATGCAGATTAAGTAAAATTGCACAAATTATTAATTAAATGTGGTTTTTTCTTAATGGCTAATATTGATTTGACCAAACAAATTATATTTTATGACAATTTGCAAAAAAAAAATTTCGAAAAAAAAAACAACTTTTTACTAAATTTTCTCGAAAACTATGGGTCAAATAAAAAAAATGTATTCTACAAAATCGACTCCAAATATGATCATTTACTGGTTTCCTGATTGTGCGTCGAGTTTTGTTACACCCTGTATACACATTTATGCCTTGTGAACGGAAGCTGCAACAACTTATTAAATATTAAATTTCCATACTTCCGAACTGATATATTTTTACTTGATAACCAGGATAATATTGTTATTCTAACGGGAAACGCTTATCCTGTTCATACAATACAATACTTATCACAAATTGTTTAGGAATTTTAATTCACATGCAAAGTTGACATTCAAATGTTATCCTTTAAACTTGCAACGTGGAAACTTAACACAAATTCGAAAATAACAGTATTTTAAAGAAACATAAATCAAGTTTTGGGTACAAATTCATAGAATTTCAAATTCACAGAAATTCATAGAAATTCATTAAGTGAAGAATTTATGTGATGTAAAAATGAATACAATAATTTAGATTGTGTGCTATATTTATAGTGAAAGTTATCAATAAAGATATTTTTAAAATAATTGACAATGGCGAGTTTAAAAAAAATTCTGTGGTGCATATTTTTGGAAATTATTTTTATTTTAAGTTTTTCATCAGACTGTTCCGGTAAGTTTATGTCTAATTAATGGCCTAGTAAATTTTCTGTGAATGCAGTAATATAAAACAAAGAATCGCAAAATCATCAGTGCAATCCGTTTATAAATCGGATAATTAATAAGCGAGATACTATCATTTATAGTTTTTATTCCGCATACGATATTATACATACAATTTTTTTACAAAAATCAAACTTTAAATGATTGGATCTCTGTTATTAATCATCCGATTTATAAACGGATTGCACCGATGGTCTTGTGATTTTTAGCTTTATTTTTCTGCATTCACAGAAAATTTTGATTTACAAACCCATTCTCAATTGAGGTCCAATAACAGAAGGGAGCAACTTAGGCTTAAGAAAATTACTTTTAATTTTTGTGATCTCACCGGGAGTTGAACCCGGATCATTATTAATTAATTTGAAGTTATTTATTTTATAATGTTTAAGTATAGGTAGGTATATACAGCGTGTAATAAAACTCGATGTACAAACGGGAAACTAGTGAATCTACGACATAGTTGGAGGCGATTTTAATTTTTTTTATTTGACCCATAGTTTTCGAGAAAATGGGAGAAAAAAATTACAATTAGTTCCAAAATATCATTTATAAATAATACCTATCCATTAAGAAAAAAGTTCAAAACCCGCATTTTAATAAGAATTCGTGGAATTTTTCTACGATAGTTCTTATGACAAGGGATTTTTTTTTTCAAGCTCAGATTCAAAAGTCATATTACTCATTCAACTCCAAATATGATGTAGATTCACCAGTTTTCGGGTTGTACTACGAGTTTTGTTACACCATGTATAATAGGTTTGTTTTCAATCTTTCTTTTAAATATACGTGATAATTTTTTTGAAGCTTTGTAGCTGTTAACAAATTCATTTCATTCGGAATATCATTTTGAAAACTCCTAAATTTCTAAGCTGGCTACATGTAGAGACTTGAGTAGCGAATAGTGATCTAATAGTTTGTTCCTTGTCTCCAGGTCAGTGGAGATTTCGCTATTTGTTAGGTCGTCAGGTGTGAGATGTGGTGTCGTTTTTAAGCCCTAGTTTATTCGTATTAATATTAATAGGTAGTAGAAATAAATAACTATAATGGTATAACACGACCTTTATTTATATTTACGGACAAATCCATTTTAAATACAAAGATAAGCATAATAGGGATAACAAAGCAGTAAATAAAGTGACAGAACATTAAATTAGCGAAGTTAAGACAGTTAGAATAAAATGTGGACACCTCAAGACAGGATCGGGTCTACTTCAGTGAATTTTTAAATCTTGATAGACTTACACCGAAGAAGTCCAGATCCCGTCTTGAGTTTACAATACGACACAATCGAGACAATGGGGCATGAAAACCAACGTTAGTTTTGTGGTTACTATGGAACAGCACGTCATTATTTCTCAACTTACAGACTGGAATACAAAAAGTCACTCGAGTCAGTAAAGATGGTGCATCTACCATGCCATTTAGCAATTTAAATATGAAAATGGAATCAATGTTAGATCTACGCTTTTGAAGACTAGAGATTCTCAACGTTGATTCCATATCTTCATAGGTGTAACCATCTCTCCCCAGACCGATCATCCATGCTACTTTTCTGAGTAGGCGGTGTTGCACCGATTCAATATGGTTGATATGGCCTACATAGGAAGGAGACCAGTTTACAGAAGCACACTCCAAGAGAGGACGAACAAATGAGCAGTAAAGAGTTTAGTGTAAGAGGATTAGAAAAACCTTTCGATATTCTGTTAATGAAACCTAGTAGTTTTAAAGATTTATTTATTGAGTTATCTATATGTTCATTGAAGGTAAGTTTATAGTCCAAAACAACTCCAAGGTCCTTTATAGACGTAACTATATCTCAAATATTATTTTCTCAATAGTAAGTATTATTTTCTTAGTCAGTGAGGTTTTTTCTTTGCGCTGTTTTTTTTTTATTAGGTGGATATCAACACATTATACTAGTGGTTCTCTATGATTTTGACGTGATAACGTCTAATAAATCGATGAACGCCGGCTGCACACACGAAAAAGCATGACTCATTGTCACGTTCCGCCTGATCCGAGTGTGCAAGCGAGAGCGCGGAACAAGAGATAGAGAGGCACGATCGGTCTAAGCGTTCGGTTTGTGACGCATCTATCTCTCTTCCACTTCATCGGCCGATGCGTCCGAGTAGAAGGGAGACAGGAGACAGCAGCAAAACAGAAAAAAAAAAAAGTTAATTTATGGAAAAATTGTAATTTTCAATTAACTCCTCTTTGTATTGTACAAAATAATGATAATTCAGTAATAATAATTCAATTCAATTCATAAAAGTATGCTATTTTTCATCAATGTTTCTTATGACGTTATCACGTAAAAATTATCGTCCGTAAACCGACTTTTACTTTCTTTCTTTCTTTCTTCCTTTTGACGCCCATAGGGCTTTTACATTTGTACTATATAATAAGACGAAAAAAGTTTCTTACACATTTAACAGTCTGTCAAACTTTTTTTTTTTTTTAAATAAAAATTTGAAAAAATAATAATATGTAAAAATTTGAAAAAAGAAAGTTACATAGTTAACAAAATACAATATTAAGACAAAATACATACATTGTATTATGTTTATGATATAAGACATAGTGAGATAAAAATAAGAAAATTCATTTAAACTGTTATTCTTTTTTTTTTTGAAAAATAAAATATTTAAAAAATAAAATATGAAAATAAAAATAAATTCAAAATACATAATAAAAATATAAAACATAATACGGGCTGACTTTACAGACAACTAAGAGTTTTTTTTAGTGAGGCTCAGCCTCGCTTGCTTCATGTGTGTGATCGTCTCTGCTCCAGGTGTCGTCAGCCCCTTTGTGACCATCCAGTGCCGGCCGCCGGTGTTCAGGAACGGGAAGGTGCGCACCAGGCAGCGAGGGAAGCTGGCCAAGTTCCAGTGCCTGTGGGGGTACGAGCTGGTGGGGCAGCGCTACTCCAGCTGCATCAGCAGGCAGTGGGACTCCCCGCCTCCAGTCTGCGTCCGTCAGTATATTACTCACAATTGGAGCCTTCCTCACATCCTGACCAAGCTACGGGAAGGTCGAATGAATTACAATCAACTTTTGATCATTTGGATTTCAAGAGGTCGGAGAAAAAATTTCAAAATTGCGAGATACAGCGCCATTTTCAGCTCACCCAATGTGACTTTAATTTTTTCATATTTTTATATCTCTACAGAGATGGAGTGGAATTTGTTCAAGTTCGGGAATATCTATATTCGACCGTTTACAGGGCTTATGATCTGCCATTGGCTGGGTTGAGTGGCCACTTGACGTACGTACAACATTCTCCATTTCGCTTATTAGCGAATATCCACACCGGGCAACATTTTTTATTTTGATTACATGACATTTTTGAAAACCATCTACCAGCGCATTTTGATATTGAAGTTAAATAAAGTACAGTTTAAAAAGATTTTAATACATTATATAAAAACTATTTTAAAGTTAATTTACATAATACATAGATTATAATTATGGATTATGTGTAAATGATAGATTCTTGTCTTGCAGCTACTGAGCGTATGGACCATGGATTCTACCTCCTATTACAAAATGTAAACAGTTGAAAATAGTGAAATGTGTATAGATTCAAGATTTATATCATGAAATAAATAATTTCGTGGTTTTTTAAGCTCTACCCTTTCCCTAGACTGTTTTAAAGAGTCTTTTTTCAATCCAGCACAACTCTACCAATTTTTTGAAGCTAATCCGCGATATTTAATAGATTCAGTTTTAGCTGGAAAAAGCGGAAGAAAAGAAGGAGAATGAAAGCATTATTTGGTCACGTTTTTTATTTCGTGGTTCATCCAACCAGCCAATTTGTTTGTTTCCAAGGTGCTGGATGCCGGAGGTTGGCCGCGCCGGAGAACGGGATGACGGTGAGCACCAGCCGGAGTGCGGTGGTCAGGGTCTTCTGCAACCCGGGGTACTCCATGGTAGGCAACGACTTCATCTACTGCGACGGCCTCAGCTGGAATGGTACAGCGCCCAGGTGTGAACGTAAGTCACACTAGCATACTCCACCACGTGACTCGCGTCCGCTTTCCCACACAAACGTATTCCTGGATTATCTCCCTGGAATTTAACATTAGAGCAATGGTTTTTTCACACATTTTAGATATCGACCAGCGCTGCGATTCTACTAAGGTTTAAGACATTTTAGCGATTCTGATAACTGTCACTCAACTGTCACTGTCAAAAATCGGAATCGGATTTTTGGCTTCAAAGTAGAGTAGAATCTTGGTAGAATCTCTCAAGGTCTATGCATTTCACAAGACATAAAAATATCAACATTTTTGGAGAAGCAAATTCGTCGAATAAGTAAGGTTAGAGATAAACGATTTGACAGTTCGGCGAGAAATGGGCGTCTAGTGACGTTTGGGTCTAGTGACGGAATCGCAGCCCAGATGCGTGTTTGTGTCTTCTCATTTATTTATTTAATTACAGGTAACTCTACAATGTGACAATATCTATCATTTTATATATTATCATAGTAATGAGGGAATCCACTGTTTTCTAAAGTAATTTTTTTCAATAAACTTACGATTTAACTAAACAAAAAAAATATATTTAATATTTTTTTTATAAGTTATTGATGAAGATACGATTTTTTAAAGTTGCACATTTCAAATACCGCGCCAAATACTACCATGTTCTCTCTGCGTCATTTTTGCAGGAGTGACGTCATAAAATGGGTTGTTTAAGGCCATGGTATTTCTCCAGCCAGTAACAAAACTGTCAAAAATCTATGCAAACTAACGCGGGAAGCACAGATAAAATATACCGTCGACTCAACTGTCATATACTGTTAACAGCTGTTCTAGGGAGACTGAATGGCGGCCATCTTTTTTGCAATAGAAGCTTGTATGTAGATTGTATTCTATATTAAAATGCCAT
Organism: Micrasema minimum; assembly: GCA_022494985.1. Taxonomy (NCBI): domain Eukaryota; kingdom Metazoa; phylum Arthropoda; class Insecta; order Trichoptera; family Brachycentridae; genus Micrasema; species Micrasema minimum. Next base: position 11,367 of record JAGVSP010004127.1, read on the forward strand.
GGAACGCGGCTATGGGGGTTTAAAAACGGAAACCGGAAACACTACACTTAGATACAAGGAGTGACTTCATTGTTTAAGATTTTGAAATGAATGCTATTTTCGACATTTTTTATTAATTTTTGCGTGCGTTTTTGGGATATTTCATCCCACTTCAAAATTTTTAAATATTCGCGTCTACACGAAAGCATTTTTAAAATTCAATTCCGGGTAGCAGTGGATTTCCTCATTACATACATGGTTTTATTGCACATCAATTACACAGCATTATAATACTCGTAAACAATTTACGTCTTATTTTTAAAATAATTTATATGCCTCCTCTAATAAATAAAATATCAAAAAAATTAGGCAACACAAACACACATTTGGTTGAAGTCTAAAATGTGTGAAAAAATCATTGCTCTAATGTTAAATTCCAGGAAGAAAATCCAGGAATACGTTTGTGTGGGAAAGCGGACGCGAGTCACTTGGTGGAGCATGCTCTTAAGGTGGTATTTTGTCGTTTGAAAGGTTTTTTGATTTTGACAGATTTGTTGAAAAATTATAACACCTAAATGGCTGTGTAATTATTCTTATCGTGCGTAATTATTCTCTATCCCAGAAAACTCAACAGTTGAGCCAGCTCTGTCGTGCGATTTTGAAGACGAGAGTCTGTGCGGGTGGAAACACGACCCTCTCCATGACTTCGACTGGAGAAGACAGAATGGACAAACTCCGAGCTACCATTCCATGACTGGCCCAAGCTACGATCACACACATGGTGAAGGATATGAAGGTATTATTATCATAATTTATGTTAGGTGGCCATAAAATTGACTTTTTTTTACATGAAGGCAAGGAAGGCTAAATTGGCAGTGCATAATGGAGTTCTGGTACCAACCCTTATGTATGGAAGCGAAGCAAGGAGTTGGAAAAATAAGGATCAAAGTAGATTGAATGCAGTTGAAATGCGAGAGATCAGGCGAATGTGTGGTAAAACTATGCATGATAGGTGCACTAATGTTGAAATTAGAGCAGAATGCAAGGCTGAGATAAGCATTATCGACAAAATTAAGAAAGGTCTTTTACGTTGGTTCGGTCATGTAGAGCGAATGGATGATGAAAGAACGGCTAAAAAAATATATGATGCGACTGCGCCAGGATGTAAAAGTCGAGGAAGGCCGAGAAAGACATGGCATGATCAAGTAAAAAAGTGCTTGAAAGTGGGCATGTAAGAAGTCGGAATAATCGACGTGCGTGCATGAAGATGTATGAATGTGGAGGAAGCAAGAGAAGTATGCCCGGGACAGAGTGGTATGGCGTTCTATCCTCTCTGCCTACCCCTTCAGAGAAATGGCGTGATGGTAAGTTAGTTAGTAAGGTCGTATGTTTCAGCGCCAGTTCAAGGTATCACATACGAAATATTGTTTATATGAAAATCACAATGAAATATTACTCGGAGTCTCAATCCTGAGGATTGAAGGTTCTACATTGTGTTTTCCACTGCGCTCTGTCCTCCGCAGCCCTCGTCAGCTCAGTATATGAGGCTGGGTTCATGTCTTCACACACTTGCTTCAGATACTGTCGTCCTCTGGAGTCTGTCCCCACAGCCATACCTTCTATAATATCACGCAGGAGACCCTCATGACGCATAATGTGGCCGATCCATTGGGCTCATAGATGGTTTTGATCTTCGGTGCCTTCCTCCTTCGATAGGTTGTTCTTGAGAGTAAACCTTGTCATATTTACTTAATATTAACATTTCAAATTGTGTGATGACTCAATTAAGCACGTTGAATATTGTATGTTGTGGTTTGGACTCGGCCGAGGTTTGGACTCGGCCGAGGTTGCGCCGCGTCGTCTTCTCTGGGCCGAGGTTGTGGTTGACGGGGGGGGGGCGGGAGGCTGCGGTTGGTCGGGTGGTGGTTGTAACTAACTACCAAAAAGGGGGTAGAATTACTAATATCCCTATCACTGTAAATTTGGGCCAGCTCCTTGAGCAGGTTGGGGTGAATGTGTTTGTAACAATCTTAGAGCCGAGGCAGTGATAGGGGCAATGAAAGCATTTGGTCGCGTATTTAACCTTCTTTTCTTCCGCTTTTTCCAGTTATAACTGAATCTATTAAATTTCGCGGATTAGCTTTAAAAATCGGTAGAGTTGTGCTGGACTGAAAAATGACTCAATAGTCTTTAAAACAGTCATGGGAAAGGGTGGGGCTTTCACTGTAGTCCAATGCTCCATTTTTTCGAGAGGAAAGCAATATTGAAGCCATAGGCTTTAAACCTGTCACTTTATAGTTTAAGATATCATTATAATAAATGGTTAAAAGACAATAGATTTGAAATTCACTAAACTGGTCTTATTCAAACGATTTTGGTGGAAACACTTTTTTCCGATTAAAAAAAAATCCCTCATTACTATTGCAAATTGGTCTCCATCTTCTTTTTTTTCAGGCTACTACATGTATATTGAAAGCACAGGCCGCTCAGAGAACGACACAGCCCGCCTCATATCTCCCGTCTACCCAGCCTCGCTCACCCAGTCCGGCTGCTTCAGTTTCTTCTACCACATGTACGGGGCCACGATCGGGGCGCTGCGGGTCCTGGTCCACCCGTCCAGCCTGGAGCTGGCCACCGTGCTGCAGGACCCCGCCCTCAGGGACAAGTTACACCATGTTCCGGGAGGTGGGGAACCAGGGGGCCGAGTGGCACAGGGGCTCCTTCGATCTGGACGTCTTGCAGGAGAACTTCCAGGTACGCTCCAGCTGCCAGTGCACCCGTCTGTCTACAAATGATTTTAAGCAAAAAAAACATGTGTGCAGTTCACACCAGGTAGAAGTGAAACCTTAATAAAACTAAGCTGAGAGAGAATGATGGAATCAATTCATTCTTTACTGCATAGAAGGCGACCAATTTGTAATGAGTTCTGAATAGATTCTCCTGGAACCAATTCTATTTTTCACAACATGGCAGGCGCACACACATACATAATTTACTACATGCATGCGCACAACGCTTGGTAGACAAGAGTGTGGAGGCTACGAAGCACCGCACAAAGAGAAGAAGAAGATAATAGGAAACGCTATACAACTGTGTTCTATCTCATTCTCTCGCAGGCTAAATCCCATAGATCTATATGTTTGTCTCTTTTTAGTGTTGCTTTTTCGTTTCATGGAGTTTCAAATCACTCCCAACGATTCTAAAGAAGTTTTCACTTCAAAAATTATCTCATTTCGTTCTAAATTCTACCGATGGCTGACCGACAAATTTAAGTGTAACACTGTTTTACATCAATGAATACCATCTACCCTTGTTTACAACTCAAGAAATGTTTATAATAAAATTTAAGAATATTTGGTAACTAACTAACTAACTAACCATCACGCCATTTCCCCTTAGTGGTTGGCAAAGAGGATAGAACGCCATACCACTCTGTCCTGACAGACTTCCTTTGCTTCCTCTACATTCATACATCTTCTCATGCACACGCGCCGATTATTCCGACTTTTCACATGACCACTTTTAAGTACTTGACGTACTTGGTCAAGCTATGTCTTTCTCGGTCTTCCGCGGCTTCTACATCCAGGCACACTTGCATTTAAACTTCTTTTAGCCGTTCTTTCATCACTCATTCGCTCCACATGACCAAACCATCGTAAAAGCCCTTTCTTAATTTTGTCGATAATGCTTATCTCAGCCTTGCACTCTGCTCTAATTTCGACATTTGTACACCTATCATACATAGTCTTACCACAAATAGGTTGCATTTCAACAGCATTTAGTCTACTTTCATCCTTCTTTTTCCAACAACATGCTTCACTACCATACATAAGGGTTGGTACCAGAACACCGTTGTGTACTGCCAATTTTGCATAGAATATTTGGTTGTTTTGCTAAAGTCTTAAATCTACCAAGTGTTGGTTAATATAATTTGGCGATCATCCTGCATCCAACGCTATCATAATATAACATTTTTTAAATTACTTTCATTACTTTTCTCCGAATATGGGAAAACATGGGCTAAAATACAATGCTTTTCAGTTTTAGGCGATTATGAGCCCTGGCTGAATTGATAGGGGTTGCTATCCTTGCTTCTGATTTTGATTTGATTTTAAATAGTATGGAGAATAGTTTTTTAGACAATATTTGGTTTGGTTTCAGATAGTAATTGAAGGCGTAAGGGGTTCAGGGTACGTGAGTGATATCGCCATAGATGACGTAGCCATTTTGCAGGCAGAGCAATGTGCCAACATAAAGGAACTACTTCCATCCAGTTCCACCAACGCACCAACTCCTCCGGCAATGAGTAAGTCCACCATCATAGTTCATCATCGTCAATCCATATCCACATTATTATCAACACATCATTCACAATATATTTTTGCAGATTCTTGCTTAAACCGATGTAACAAAGATGCTGATGACGCAATCTGCAGCTGCAATGATGGTTGTGATACAGAAAACAATTGCTGTGTAGACTACATGGATGTTTGTGTTTTTGGTGCGTCAAAATGCGTTTAATACTTTGAATTAATTCGTTAAAAAATACTTTTATCTAAATCGAGGAACATTGGCTTTACATCAAGTTGATCAAAGTTTGTTTTTCCACAGATGCAGCGTCTACTACGCCAGAAATAAGTCAAGACATTGCTCAAACTGAAAATCTTTATGAAGAATCATTTAGTGATGCTCCAAAGTTACCAACATCTTTAAAAATTGTAGCATCCAAAGTTCCAAGCACAACAACTGAAAAAGTACCAACGACTGTACCGACCACAACTCCAAAAACGACTATTCAACCTGTTACAGAAGAATCAACAACAACGAAAATTCCAACGACTTCCAAAACAATCAAAACAACAATTCGCAGCACTGTCAAACAAACTATAAAACCAACAACAATTAAACTACAAAACTTAGCTCAAAAATACCTTCAACAACGCAAAAAATGGCAACAAAAACACAAGTTATATTAGTGGGGTTCAGACCAAAAACGCATCATACCAAAAACCCATACCAATTTTAAAGTTTAACACTCCTTCAGCACCTATGAAGAATGCTACTGGAATTCTGAAAAAAGCTATGGATGAAGTGGAAGATATCCCAGCTAAACCAAAAACTGTACCTGCAGATAAAAGTAATCAAATTGGAAATAATAATGATACTGCAAAAAGGGTCATTTTTGTAACTACTGCTAAAGACTGTTAAAGCCTATTCAAAAACATTTGATCACTATAGTAAAAGCCCTATCAAGACTTCTGTAACTGCTAGAGTGGGTATCGTGTCGAAAAAAGAGAACAAACTGCTGTACAACCAAGGTAAGATTTTTGTTTTGCTATTAATTAGCTTATAGATAGTTTTCATCTTCTTCTTATATTGACCTTCAGGTCTTTATTGGTCTCAGTAGACTCTCCATGTGTTATGGACTGTCAACTAACTATCTCTCCATCCTTTAGCAGATCATCCAAGATTATGGTGGCTAGATTAGATGGACGATAGAATCACGGATTTACCATACTGTTGTCGTTCATAACACGATAAAATTGATGTTTACAGTTGTATTTTATTATTTAATTTTATACCTTCCTTTCCCTTGTTCGCGCCTAATGATGCATATAGCACTGTAATAACACACCAAGTGCTTTGTATCTTAAGAGAAATTACTGTCACGTAACCCACGACTGTTCCTCCGTACAATCGCATTCCTTAATTTTCTCTATGGAATTCGGCACTAGAGCAATGATTTTTCTACACGTTTTAGATATCAACCAGAAATGTATTTACATATCTCCTTTGAAAAGCGCTGGACTCACGATACGGAGGTTTCGGGTTCGATTCCCGGTGAGAATACAAAAATAAAAAAGGTGTTTTTTCTCGAGCCTGGGTATTTGGTGGTTAAAAAAGAAAAATAAAATTCATAAAAAATAAGATCATCATCATCATCTCAGCCCGTTGAGGTCCACTGCTGGACATAGGCCTCCCCCTGCCGTCTCCACTCCTCCCGATCCTGCGCCGGCCCCATCCACTGTCTTCCAGCAGACTTCCTGATGTCGTCCACCCATCTCATCCTTGAGGCCTCTGGTTCCTCGGTCTCCACACCAGAACGCGTTTCGTCCACCTGTCGTCCGTCATTCTGGCTATGTGACCGGCCCATTTCCACTCCAACCAAGCAATCTGCTGCACCACGTCGCAGACCTTTGTCTGGCGTCGGATCCAATCGTTCCTTTTTAAGAAAAATAAGATGATACATAAAAAATGGCCGCGGTCTCGTGACAGTTTACATCTTCTTCACTATTTGTAATCATTTTAATACTTGATGTGTTTTCCAGATGCTCTTGTTGCAGACTCAAAAACTGACAGCAAAAACTTCTCGTCCAAAACGGTGATCATCATATCAGTAGTCTTGGTCAGCACTCTGGTGGGAGTTGTCCTATTCCTGGTAAAGGTCAGGCCACATCACGAGACTCCTGTACAGGGGAAGGGTCAGGATAAGACTCAACTATGGAAACAACACCAACTCGGATATGAAATTCCTCGTCCACGAAGAGGAACTGGAACATAACTATGAAGAATAAGGAGATATACATGGTGTAACAAAACTCGTAGTACAACCTGAAAACTGGTGAATCTACACCGTATTTTGAGACGATTGTGTAATATGACTTTTTAATCTGCTTAAAAAAAAAAAAAATTTCTTCTCACAAAAGTTTTCATAAGTATGGCAGATTAAGTAAAATTGCTAACTAGCTAACTAACTATTACGAGAGGATAGAACGCCATACCACTCTGTCCTGACAGACTTCCTTTGCTTCCTATAAGATATCAAATAATATGTACCAGGTTGATACGATGTCGATACAGACGTTACTCGACCTTGTAATGACGGAAATCCATAGATAATCGACAATCAAATCGTATATTGGTGATTCCTGCCCTGAGAGCAAAAAATCCTCGTCTTCAAGGTCTTCGTATTTCAAGAAACGCGTTTTAGTGGTTTTAGCTGCAGTTTGCTGTATTTTTTTTATACTGTTATAAAATAAAACAAGTTATAATAAAATAATAAATCCTGGAGACCAACAAAAATCTGAAGGTGTAATTTCTATTGTTAGTTACTTTTTTACGTATTTATTGTTTGATTTCTGCTTTTCTTATTTTTTTATGTGTATTTCTTATTTTTCATTTATGTTTTCTAATTTTTTGAAAATTGACTGAGGGCATGTATAAATTTATATGTAAACAGTCAATGAATAATTTAATAATAATTTTAAAATGTCCCACTATCAGACAACTTTGTGGGCATTTAAAAAAAATGTATTTAAGTATATATTTTATTTTTTTTGTATTATATGTATTTTATGCTATTTTTGTACAATGTTTTAGGTATTATTGTAATATATTTGGAAAAATAAACAAACAATACAAACAAATTCAAGAAAAATATGAAAATGACGATGAAAGAAGAAAAAAAGAAGATAATGAAGAGGGAGAAGGTGTTTAGACCAATACATCGTCATTCCGTATTACCCTATCCTGATGATTTCGTTACCTTTTTCCTCTCCCCATACCTCACCATGACGCAGCCCCATGTCTAACGAGTTGCATTCAGGAGTTGCGTTTCAATGTTTGAACGAAACTGAAATCTACATCGTATTTGGAGACGATTGTGTAATATGACCTTTTAATCTGAGCTTGAAAAAAAAATTTTTTCTTTCTCACAAAAGTTTTCATAAGTATGGCAGATTAAGTAAAATTGCTCAAACACTTATTAAAACGCGTTTTTTAATTTTGGTTTCTTTATGGATAGTATTAATTTTACTAAATACATGATATTTGATAACAATTTGCAAAAAAATAATCGAAAAAAAATCAACTTCGTACTCATTTTTCTCGAAAACTAAGGGTCAAATAGAAAATTTTTATTCTACAAAATCGACTCCAAATATGATGTAGATTCACTGGTTTCCCGCTTGTACATCGAGTTTTGTTACACCATGTATATGTATTTCCTTCCAAAAATTGATAACAGTAGTTAAGTTAATTGCGGTTAATTGAGCTAACCGCTAAACTTAAATACACATCATTTAAGTTTATTTAAAGTTAGTCATGTATGCATAACAATAGAGGAGAATAATTCTACCACCTACTACTTTCCCATATCCAAACCCATAGGGCACTGCATTGGAACACCAAGTGTTGAAGAAGTATGAAAGTGGAGGAAGCAAGAGGAGTGTGCCAGGAGCCAGGAGCCAGGACAGAGTGGAGTGGCATTCTATCCTTTCTACTTACTCCCCAGGGAAATGGCGTGATGGTTTATTGGCGCAGTTAATCTTGATAATTTATTAGACACATTTGGCAAGTCCAGCGCTAGACCAAGGTAATACATACATAAAAATCACATGAAAAAATATATATTGTCTGAAAAATTTGGCTACCGAGCATTGGGTCGCGGGTTCGATTTTCGTAGGGGGTCAACATGAAATGTTTTTTTACATGCTATTTTCATATTAATATTTCATGTGTGATACCTTGGACTGGTACTGAAGCGTCCCCCCTCCATTGAGACCCTGACCGCGGATGCACGGGTGGATGTCTGGGATGGGGGGGCCTGGCGAGGCGGGATACCGGTCTCCACACGGGTGGTTGTAATTACTAATAAATAATGATCGGGGTAGAAACTAATATCCCTACCACTGTTAATTTGGGCCGACTCTGGTTGGTTTGGGTGATGGAAACAATGACAATTATAATACATAAGCCGAGACGGTGGTAGGGGTGCAATGAAAGCATCTGTTCGCGTACATAACATCCGTAAATTCATCCGTATTTTTATCACACTAACAATCTTAAAATCGCGGTTTAGCTTGTTGAAAAAATCGGTAGAGTTGGCTGGACTGAAAAAAGACTCAATAGTCTTTAAAGCAGTCTAGGGAAAGGGTGGGGCTTTCATTGGTACTGAGGCGTATAACCGATCCTCTTACCTTCATGTTATAAAATGATCAAGAATCACTGCGCTTAAAATAAAATTATTTATTTATAATTTTATTTTGTTAGAAACAATAACAGAAAGGATACTAAATATAATACAAAAAATATATAAAAATATACCTAGGTAGACCAATTGCCCTTTAAAATTGTTCACATCGTGCTTAATCGAATGACCAAAACGTAATGTTTATGAAAATGTGACATACACACAATGCTTAAGTAAATATAATACACATGTAAAAGCAAAAGTGATGACAAATATCTCAAGGACAACCCTTCTCTTAAACCCATCTGTACCTTCAGTGCTGTCCCTATGTATTACATTGTACTCTCTGCACATATGAGAGAGAGGATTGTAATACCCTGTATTATTAGAGGAAAAGCGCTCAACTCTGAAAATGTCTGGATTACGCAGTCGTAAATGGTGTATTATGCATTGTGTAATCCATATGTTCCACATAGGGAGTGAATATGGCTTGCTGTTAGAAAACGTACAAGTAACCAGAGTAGGTACCTAGATAAAACAAAGCTTTTCTTAAATATATCTTCAGACATGATTTTTTAACTTTTGTATTGTTTAATTCTTTAAACAAAATACCACTCGTCCAAACAATATATTTTTTAGTACTTCTGCCCGCTTTATACGGGACAGAAAATTGCACAGTCTGTCAAAAGAGACGATAAATGTATAATGTTAGGATAAGAATAGTTAGGAATTTTTTTAAAAGTGTAATGTACATGAAAACAATATTAGTCTATGTAAATTATATAGTACTAAATAAATATAATAATAAAATAATTAATGTGTAAACTTTTTAAGCGCTATCCTAAGTTATTATCGTATGTTTACACTCAGGAAATTGTAAATATGGCTAATAATGTTAATTTATATTATTTGTTTTTGAAGTTTTTAAAAGCATTTGATATATCAATATCTGCTTAAAAGTTTCCACAAAAAACATTAACTGTCAGGTCAACCAAACGTCACGCCGACTGGTTTGGCTATCATTGATACTCTCTGGTATAGGTAGTTCGAATTCCTCCCGAAATGTATCGCCTACCTTCACCCATTCCATTCCGTTTTTGTCACCTGTTTTCCAACTAAAATTCAGTCTCGAATATTCGCTCAGCGCAGCAACGTTACTCTACCTCGCAACATCCGTCTTTCTCGTGAACCTGATCTTCCTTCGTTCTTTACACCAAAATACCCTCGTGATACTCGCCATCCATCTCTAAGCTTCCCAGATTCCAACTCCCGAAACCCCTCGACCAAAAGTGACTAAAGTGTGCTGTGCCCCTCGTTTGTGTCCCGCCGCGCCAGTTCGACGTGGTGTTCCAGGGTATTCCAGGATACTTCGCCCTTCCTTGTGGTCCTTCAGCTTCCCTTGTTGAGTCCAGCTCTGGTAAGTCCTCTTCCATTTTCCGATCCTCGTTCGGACGAAGTTACCAGAGAGTCTCATCGTGGGGGATCCACCGACCATTCAATATTCCATACAGTTTTAGCTTTATACATACGGGACTTTGCAAACTGCACAAGAAACTGTACAGTTTTCTTTCCCGTGTAAAGTGCGCTTTATCCAAGCTTTGTCAAAAGTACTCCAAACATTTATTTAATACCTTCATTACTTTATTAAAATATTTTTATTTTAAAGTATAAAATACACCTCCAATAGGAAACTCCTGTGGTCAGCCTTATCTACAAACCATTAGAAATTATTCTAAGAATATTTATCAAATTCAACACTTCGCATTCGTAATTAAATTTTTCTCCTGGGCACACATAAAGAAGTTAAAATTGGAGATAAAATTTACATCTATCAAGTGATCCAAGTGGTGAACGAAGAAGAAGAAGAAGTGTGTGTTGATTTTTATTTGTTACAAAAATAATTTTAATGTTGTAATTTAGTGATAGTATTGCGACTTGAAATTCTATAATAATACAACATACCTACATAAGTTTATAAGTTTAGTAAAAATTAAAAAGTATCAAGGGATAGTAATAAAATAAATAAGTAATAAATAATATAGTTTTTAAGGTTATTAATCAGAATGATACTGAAAAGGGCACATCGAAGTGAAACAGTATTAATAGCAATACTTTTCATACCATTTATGGGTTATTGTGTGATGGTATGTATTTATTTATTTTTGTTCTTATTTATTGTTTTATTTATATTTTAATGTTGTCCACCAGTGCTATGTTTGATACAATGAACTAAGTATTTTCAATTTGAGGTAAAGTGTAATATATACAACATAACACCAATTACGTGGACAACACAATGTACAAGACAAATTTCTGAAGACGTGAAGTGAGCAAACTAGTATACAAAGTGGTGTGGTGTACGTGTTGGGATATCTGAATATTTAAACGCAGGAGACGATAAGTAAAGAGAAAAAGGATACCGCCGTCCTGGAAGACCGTCGATGACCATCCCACGGATCATGCTTGAAAAATGATCATATTATGTAAAAGGAATATTATTATTATTATTATGGATAATTTATATAGCGCCGTTTTCGTATAAATGTACCTCAAGGCCGCTTCAAATATTGAATTTAACAGCTCGGGAAATTTAAAGTGAGTGAAAACTCAATTTTTGAGACCGTGTCTTTTACGATCTCTTTCGGTTAGACACCATGTCTACCACAGCCATACATTGAAATGCCTATTTAAAGTATTTAAATGTGTTTATTTATTTCAAATTTATATAGTCTAAAAACTAACTAACTAACCATCACGCCATTTCCCCGAAGGGATAGGCAGAGAGGATAGAACGCCACACCACTCTGTCCTGGCATACTTCTCTTGCTTCCTCCACATTCATACAACTACTCATGCACGCACGTCGATTATTCAGACTTCTTACATGCCCACTTTCAACTTTAAAGCACTTGTTTTACTTGATCATGCCATTTCTTTTTCGGCCTCCCTCGACTTCTACATTCAGGCACAGTCACCTCATATATTTTTTTAGCCGTTCTTTCATCATCAATTCGCTCTACATGACCGAACCAACGTAAATGACCTTTCTTAATTTTGTCGATAATGCTTATCTCAGCCTTGCATTCTGCTCTAATTTCAACATTAGTTCAACATTCAGTATCGTTAATAGAACCCATTTCAATAAAAAAACATGTCCTTTCTCAAATGAAAAAAAAGAAAAGCGCACCCAAATAATTCCTCAGAAATAGTAAAGACTTGGTCACCGTCCGCCCAGTACTGCGCGAGCGGCGAGCGCAACCCCCCCGCGCGCACTTCCCCGTCGCACTTACCCATACGTGCCGCGCACGAAAAACAGCTGTGAATAGGATGTACGTAATTTGTAAAATTATAGGAATAAAAATAATAAATCGTAAAAATAAAAAGTACATGTTTTTTTATTGAAATGGGTTCTATTAACGATACTGAATTCAGGGTTTTTTTTTGTTAACTGACTAAAAAATAACCCTGTATAGTTTTACCACACATTCGCCTGAGAGATCGCATTTCAACTGCATTCAATCTACTTTCATCCTTATTTTTCCAACTCCATGCTTCGCTTCCAGTCTACATATATATATTACAGACAATTCTAGACGTTCACTGTTCCTGAGAGTGGAATAGCCTCATCTTTAGAATCATCTCATCATCATCATAAGGAGACATTTTAGTGATTTTTAGTTGCGGTCTGTGTCTCTCCAACTAATTTTATTTTGACACCTATCTTTCTTTTTTCGCCACGTTCGCTCCCATATGGAGCATGTGGACAAATCGTCTCTCTTTCTATAAACTCTCTCGCCTCCTCCCACCTCACGCCCGCCCCATCAGCTCCGCCGAGAACATCCTGAAAATTTTAATCGACAGTCTACTAGGACGATAGGATACCACAGGCATAAGAAAGAGCCAGCTCGGGTTAAGGCTCTCCCGAGGCATTTCGACACTGTTTAATGTAGGTTATATAATGTTTCAGGTTTGTCTAAAGGTTGCGACAGGCCTGATAATATTGCTAATGGCAAAGTCATACCCTCTAAGAAAATGAAAATGGCCAAATATGAGTGCTCCATTGGGTTTCAACTAGTTGGACAGAGATACACCTCTTGTGTGAACACTTCATGGGACACCCCACCGCCTATTTGTGTCAGTAAGTTACCAAATATAATTGATTAAGATATTATTGATATCCCAACCGAGACAGTTCGCCACGTTGCATTTCTCTAGACACTGACAGTTTCACAATGCCCTTGTATATTATCCATCTTAAAATATTTTTGTAGGCTCCGGGTGCCCTGAAATAGCTGGTGTTGATAATGGAATCAAGGATGTAACTTACAATGGATCCTATGCGAGATTTTTCTGCCATATTGGATTTACATTAGTAGGAAATAATGTCGTATTTTGCGATGGAAGAAATTGGAGTGGAGCCGCTCCTATTTGCAAAGGTATAAAATATTTCATTTTATGTAAGTACTTATCAAGAGTTGAAGAGGTGTCTCTTCTTGTGTCTCCTCAAGTGTCCTCCACTGTGTTTCCCTGGCCATCGTCCTCCAGTCCTCACTCCCCATCATCCTTTTCCAGTCCTTTTCCAAACAGTCCCTCCATCACATCTTTCTGGGTCTGCCTCCAGGCCGCTTCTTGATTAAGATTTGTGAGATTTTGTCGGGCATCCCTTCCACGTGCCTTGCCAAATGAGTTTTTGGGACTAATAGATTTTTTCTACGAGGATTTAGAAATCTAGATTTTTACAGGTAAGAAGCATTAGTATTAGAAAGCCTCATTTAGTGGATGGTAGACGGATTAAGCAATTTAGTAAAAAATGAAGAAACCATGTATTTTTCTTGAGTTTATCTAACGTTTTAAAGCTGTTAAACCAAACTCCAAGAAAAACGCATGGGTTTTATGTGTGTTTTACTATGAATTATTAGCGACCGATTCTTTAAACTGCGAGCGGATTAGATTTTATTAAAAGCAGTATTTTCAAATTATTACGAGTAAAGCTTTTAAACTAAACTCCAAGAAAAATGCATGGTTTCATGTGTGTTTTACAACTGAAAGCGGATTACATTTTATTAAAAGTAGTATTTTAAAATTTTTACGATATGCAAATATTATACGATCGCTTAAGTTTTGTTTATTACCTTTATATCAAACCACATTCTGACATTTTGCGTCTATTTAGTTTTAAAAACTGACCGTTTCTTCGAGAGAACATTACTCGATTCCTCAATCTTTTAAAAATATTGGTTCCAGGTAATTCCACTGTCCTTCCGGCGACATCCTGCGACTTTGAAGAGCCAGGATTGTGTGGGTGGGTTCACGACCCAGAACAGAGTGCCAACTGGATTAGGAGGGAGTGTGATCCTGGTTTCACGAACATTGGACCATCATACGATCACACTCTTGGGGAGGGGAAGATGGGTGAGTTACCAAATGTTACTTAACATCTTGGAAGAGCCAGGATTGTGTGGGTGCCAACTGGATTGGGAGGTAGTTTGATGTGAATAACATTATTGTTAAGTAGAACATTGGACCATCATACGATCACACTCTTGGGGAGGGGAAGAGGGGTGAGTTACCAAATGTTACTGGACATCTTGGAAGAGCCAGGATTGTGTGAACAGAGTACCTGCCAACTGGATTAGGAGGGAGTGTGATCCTGGTTTCACGAACATTGGACCATCATACGATCACACTCTTGGGGAGGGTGATCGTATGATGGTCTTTGTTTATTGCCCTTTGTTTTATGCCCTTTGTTTATTGCTTGAATTGAATTGCAATTTGACATCTCAATAGAGACGAGAAATTTGGAAGGGTATATGGATATCTAGGCGTTTACAGGGCTTATGACCTGTAATTGGCTGAGTTAAGTGGCCACTTTATGTATTAAAACAATCCCCATTTCACCTAGTATTTAAAATCCATTATACAGTAAAATGGCGCGACGCTTCACATGTGAACACTCTCTGTCATCCATTGAGAAAATTGCTAAGCATTTTAGCAGAAACCTTTATGATTGCAAGTGAGATTCTTACCGAATTATATCACCTACTAGGAAAACGCCTGAAGATGAATCTTCATGTCTACAAGTATTTGGACACACTCAAAATGTTGTGAATTGAATTGGCTTGAATTGAGGATTTTATATGTTTTCAGGTCACTACATGATTGTAAAAAGTTATTACGTTTTCAAGAAAGACCTCCCGGTTCGCCTCGTGTCGCCTGTATTTCCTGCTAATTTATCACGATCCGGCTGCTTCCGATTCTACTATCATTTATACGGAAACAGTCCCGGCAATTTAACAGTACTGGTCCACCCCACCAGCGTACCACTAGCCAAGATCACCTCAGAACCGGAGATGAAAATAAAATACGTCATGTTTGAAAAAAGCGGTAAAAAAGATGAGATGTATATATGGAATGAAGGCTTTTTTGATCTGGATGTGATGCAAGAAGATTTTCAGGTACATTTTTTTTCATCAAAATCCAAAATCAAAATCAAAATATTCAAATCAAAATTCAAAAACCAAAATCCAAAATTCAAAATTAAAATATTCAAAATCAAAATTTTTCAAAATCGAAATATTCAAATCAAAATTCAATCACAATTAAAAATCAATATCGAAAATTCAAAACTCAAAAACCAAAATCCTAAATTCAAAATCAAAATATTCAAATCAAAATCAAGATCAACAATACTCAGAATGCGCCCAGGAACAAAAAACAATTGCTTC
>JAGVSP010004128.1:0-27500 GCA_022494985.1 Micrasema minimum
GTCATACTTGTCCACCATGAAAGGCGTGAAATTCATTACGAAGTGAGCGCCTATATTGCTGTGACGTCACACCGCAAGCGCGCCAAACGAAGGATTTTGCGAGCGATTTGAAAAAGCGCTATTTCAAACTGCGCCAAAAAATTTCACATGACATTGGAAAAATTCAAAAAAAATTCCCTTGATATTGTAATTTTTCAATAATTTTTTTTAAATAAAAAAAATAAAAAATCGGAAGAACCCAATTATTAACCCTTGCCAACCCTTGCCTTAACCACGCTTGCCTATTTTACAAGGTATCAGGTTCCTGTACTCCACTGTCCACCATCAGCAGTTTGCTTCAGAGATGCGGGATGTGGACCTGACTAAGGAGGATGCACAGGAACTGGTCGCCGATCATTTGGCTTGGAAGCAGTATGTGGAATCCATATGCTCCACATAGGGAGCGGATGTGGAAGCAATCGCTTTACAAATTGTGTGACATTCCTCATTATGACTACTTTTTACTGTATCCGCACCCAATGGTGCATAGGGCACTGCATCAGTACACCGATTGCATTGTATCTTGATTATTTTATTACATGAAGGCTACCACTTCCTTTAGTTACGACTACCATCTAAATATCCACATCTGCTCAATTTTTTGATGTCTCACACCCCACATTCCGAATGTGGCCTGATTTGCCAATTCTGAAATTTATATTCCATATATTTTCTCGACACAGCATGTGTATTCTATAGTCTGTTGAGATATAACTAACGAACTAACCATCACGCTATTTCTCCGAAGGGGTAGGCAGAGAGGATAGAACGCCACACCACTCTGTCCTGGCATACTTCTCTTGCTTCCTCGACATTCATACATCTTCCCATGCACGCACGTCGATTATTCCGACTTCTTACATGCCCACTTTCAAGCACTTGTTTTACTTGATCATGTCATGTCTTCCTCGGCCTTCCTCGACTTCTACATACAGGCACAGTCGCATCATATATTTTTTTAGCCGTTCTTTCATCATCCATTCTCTCTACATGACTGAACCAACGTAAAAGACCCTTCTTAATTTTGTCGATAATGCTTATCTCAGCCTTGCATTCTGCTCTAATTTCAACATTAGTGATATATGACTTACTTAATTTAAAAACAATCCATCTCTGATAAAATTCAGTATGTACTAGTTTACGATAATTTGTACGAACTCAAAATACTAATTGCATTCCGAAAGTAGAAGCGAAACAATAAATATTAGAATATTTATGGATTACATTAATATCTGTGATGATTACAACATTTCTACAATATTTTGTAGCAATATTGGGGTTTAAATGTTTCAATACGAGAAAGATAAAACATAAACATGAAGTTACGAGTGAATTTTGAAATATTCGAGTAAAAAATCATAAAAAAACATTTAGAAATCTGAAATATGTTTCCAGTTTACTTACCCCGAAGAGTTTATAATAAATAAACTGTGGATCATTTTACTTTCGTCGTTTCAAATCATTTAAAAAAACAGAATAATTTAAGGAATACAATTATGTTTTTGTAGCAATACACTTAATTGTTCTAAATATTATTGTCTAGTAAGTGTCAAAAATCTCGACATATTTTTCTCGTACATCAACAACTTTTCTACTCTGAACCATGGATAAATTTGTGTATAAGAACTGTCAAACTGTCAGTGTGACGTTGCAATAGTTGAATGTTGCCATCACCACACTTCCGCAAGCCAGCAATAAAACTTTTTTTATTTATTTTATGGCTTCAGGAAATTTAAAAAAAATCGGTGTGCGTCGGACCACACGGTGGAAGTTATACTTCTTTGGCCATTCTCATACACCCACTCACGCACACAAACAGACAGGATATATAAATGAAATAAATATAAGACATTTTTTCAATATTATTCAATATATTATACGTGACTTCATTATTATATTATACACCTATATTATCATTACCAGTTATTTCTTCTATAATCATTCTTTCATCTTTGAGTCATGGAGAAAAACCGAAGCCATTGCAATAGCGTATTTTCTAAAAAGATAATTCGCTAAAATGACGCGTAAGAAGTAAATAAACAAAAGAAATGACAACTGTCAAAGTCAGACCAATACAAGCATCAGTGACTGTGGCGCCATTTTCTCTTAAGCGCCATTTTCTCTTAAAAATCAGCGTGACGCGGTTTCTCGACCAACATCCCACCCCAAAGTGTCTAACTGGCGCAAAGAAGTATAACTTCAATAATCATCTAACCAACTCCATACCCTTGTATCATAAAATACTAAATCATTTATGGCGGTGGCCTCACAATTTTTTTTATTTTTCTTCGGCTGCCATATTTAAAAAAATGTATAGAATATGTATACAATTAAGGAAATATTTATAGTATACTAAGGGTGATACCTTGAATTGGTACTGGATCATCTTACCTTCTTACAATATTTTTATTATTTTATTTTATCTTGATCATTTGATCAAAATATAATAATCGATTTATTCAATATTTTTAAGGTACTTAACTATTTTGCCAAATTACTAACAAAGAGTAAAAAACCCACAAAATTTATTAACATGACGAATTGTAAGAAACTAAATTAATTTTCACTCGTCTTTGTCAATAATAATAATAAACTATTGATTCCGTCAAAAATATTTTGTCATTGACACAAACTCTATAATAATAATACGTAAAAAAAAAAATATTCAATTTTCGAGTTCGGAATGGTTCAGTCGTAGATGGCAAAGTGGAATGGCGTTGGCGTTCTATCCTCTCTGGCCTCCCCTTCATGGAAATGACGTTGGTAATGAATATTTTAGTAATAAGTTCACGTTATCTTATCGTTCATTGTATTTAAAAAATATAATATAATTACAAAAAGTACGTTGCAAATAAAAAAAATCTAAATACCGTTTTTTATTGTGAATCTTTCCAATTTATCAATAATTTTGTTATTGATTTGTCTTTGAGAGCGAATGGATGATGAAAGAACGGCTAAAAAAATATATGATGCAACTGTGCCTGGATGTAGAAGTCGAGGAAGGCCGAGAAAGACATGGCATGATCAAGTAAAACAAGTGCTTGAAAGTAGGCATGTAAGAAGTCGGAATAATCGACGTGCGTGCATGAGAAGATGTATGAATGTGGAGGAAGCAAGAGAAGTGTGCCAGGACAGAGTGGTGTGGCGTTCTATCCTCTCTGCCTACCCCTTCGGGTAAATGGCGTGATGGTTAGTTAGTTAGTTAGTTAGATTTGTCTTTATATAATTCTGACTTTGATGAAATACATAATGATATTTTGCATTTTATTTTGCTGTTTAGGTAGGTACTATATTGGCGTAGTTGATTTATTTTACTGGCAATAATTTTCGTGTTTCCTACTCGTGTCGCACGGAAATGTGCTTTCTTTTTAACTAACCTCCCGTCAGCGTGGATATTCGGCGTGGTTTTACGCTTTGACAAGTGGGTATTTGTGTTGTTTTCGCGTAAAATCTCATCACAATAAGCTAATCCGGTTCAGTGGAACATTTTTCTAATTAGATGTGTGCATTTTAGGTACGATTCACCATGGCGGACGGAGAAAACTGGAATGAAATAATGGAGGATACCGCAGTGGAGGGAACGGGCACCGCTCAGCCCGCCGAGCTGCCGGAAATCAAGCTGTTTGGCAGATGGAGCTGCGACGGAGTCGAAGTTTCAGACATGTCCCTGCAGGATTACATCGCAGTGAAAGATAAACACGCCAAATACCTGCCCCATTCAGCCGGGCGGTACGCGCAGAAGAGGTTCCGTAAAGCCCAGTGCCCTATCGTCGAGCGACTTACGAATTCGTTGATGATGCACGGGAGGAACAACGGGAAAAAACTGATGGCAGTGAGGATTGTGAAACACGCTTTCGAGATCATTCACTTGCTGACTGGAATGAACCCTCTGCAAGTGTTGGTGACTGCTATTATCAACTCCGGTCCGAGGGAAGATTCCACACGTATCGGTCGCGCTGGTACGGTGAGACGACAGGCCGTGGACGTGTCTCCCCTCCGCAGAGTGAACCAGGCTATCTGGCTGCTGTGCACGGGGTCCCGTGAGGCAGCCTTCCGTAACATTAAGACCATCGCGGAGTGCTTGGCTGACGAGCTCATTAACGCGGAGAAGGGTTCCTCCAACTCCTACGCTATTAAGAAGAAGGACGAACTCGAGAGAGTGGCAAAGTCTAACCGTTAAATTTATGTATTTTTACCAGATAATAAATGTGTTGATCACACAGTAAGTTTTGTTTTTACTATTATTTTATTAGTTTTATCTAGAACAAGTGATATTTTAGCAGAATTTAGTGAATCCTTTTGAAATTCATCTGTCACTGACATCTGTGTTCAAGTGATGACAGTGAATGTTTTACAAACTTCTCAAACGAATTATATCCAAACTTCAGAAGGCAACGTTTTTACCACCAACCGATACGTGTATGGAACACGGTTGAAATCATATCGACCTTGCGGGCAAGATGGGCCAGGTTCACGAATGTTGCGGATAAGGGGAAAATAGTAAATTATGTGCTTTCAAGTAAAATGAAACAAAACTGCTGCTGCGGGGTTAATATTATGTGTTAAAATAAAACACAAAGTTTCATTACTTTAACCTTAATAATCAAACTCATCGCAGAACAATGTGCCTGGCCAGCTAATCTTCTGGTATATTTTCTTGGGGTAAAACACATAATGACAAAAGCCTCATATTTTGCAACAGATTTATTATTCAGTATATATAACCATAGCGAGTATTTAGTAATAACATATGCAGAATATATTAAAATACATTTTAGTGGTGCAAAACCTTTATACACTCGCACGATTTATCCTAAAGATGATAACAGTTATAATTTCAATATAATATTAGTATTTGGCACAACAATATAAAAAAAATACATTTACATAACATGGTATCCATAAAATTTTCCCTAGTTATTGGTGTATAATTTACTAAATTATTAAATTGAATATCAGCAAATACACAAAAGTTTTTGAAATTCTCTTAGTTATCTTAATGAGTTATGAAATATTCAATGTTTTAATCATTAACCTCTTATCCGCTACAGCTGAAATGTATTTGGTAGACGTCGTCTGCAGAGAAAGTGTTAATATTACATTCAATTCATTCTCAATTGGAACAGATAATATTTAGCAAAATAAAAACAAAACTAGGATCATACAATTGGAATAAAATTTGGATAAATATCTTTTAAATAATACATCTGTTATGTGTTTTTAACAAATTCTCTTCTTAATAGTTTAATATTATCTGTGAAAAACTTCACACAAAACAGATAGGTGTTATTTATTAGATAAAGGGGCAAAAATATCAAAGTAAATTAATTCAATGTGAGAGAACCTACTTGGAGATCTCTTCCTCTCCAACACATAATGTTACATAGGCAGAGTGCAGTGAAGAAACTGTTGTTGAAATCCTCAGATTTTTTGGTAAGTAGTGACTTAGAAACACAAAACAAGTTGTTATCAATACGAAGTAAGGTCTGTTATTGACAAAATCATGGGTTTAATCCATCATATTTTAAATTAATAAGTAGGGTATTTTTTACTAGTAAAATTATCAAAATCTGGAGTTCTACACTGTGAATTTAAAAAAAGGGCAAAGTAAAATATATAATATTTCATATCACACTTTTAATCTTCTTTCCAATACCATTCACACGTTGGTCCTACATTCATTAACCAAGGCCTTTGTACTTATTTCTAGAGTAAAAAATTAATCTTATTTATAGCAAATACACAGAGATTGAAGCAGACTCTGCAATTGAAATCCTTAATAGGTTACAGAAAATCCGCTCCCCACAACTTGTTTCCTGTTTTTAAATAATTTGAGTTCTATTATCATATTTTTAAAACATATATATTAAATTCAACACGCTATAATAGTGTTTGAGAGAAAAATCACTTTTTAAGTTTTTGTGTTCATCACCGGGAATCGAACCCGGAACCTCCGTATCGACTCCAGCGTCTTAGCCATAAGCTGTACGGATTTAGGTTGAGGAAGAGCCTACAACGTACAATAATTATTATGGTAAACAAAAATAATATACAGATTTGATATTATTTGTTAGTAATTATTATTAGCATTTACTAACTCAAAACACTAGTTTTATATGTTCAATCTAATACATCTAGGTAGTTGGCACTAAGCAAAAATATGGTAATATATTATTTACATTCCATCCACAAAGAATTATTATTTGTTACGTGTAATAAATTAAATTATGTAGGCCTTGATTTAGGCATTCTTACTGAAAATTATGTAAATGTTACATAGTTTTAAAATTATTTTTTATGTAACCATAGAAAACGAATCTATAGAAAGAATATTGAAGTGAGGTTAATCAAAAATAAACATAATATAGTATACTTGGTACCAATTTGACTTTGTTTTATACTTATTTTTATTCTTTTCCTGGGGAACATGCATCTGTGTATGAATTTTCAATGTATTCATGTTTTTCTACCAACAACATATTACATAAGATAACTTTAATTTTAGCATTTTATAAGTTTCAGACATTTTAGATTAATTTTAACATTCACATTATACTATTTCGGACATGTTCCCAGAAACGGTCTCTCGAAAAGTCGGTGATCACAAGCTGCGTTGAGGGAAAGTGAGCGAAATGACTGTCCCCTGCAAGATAGGTAGACCAAACACAGGAGCTAACGGAGTCAATACTTTCAAAGCAGTCTCCAAAAATAAATCTGACATCGGCAACACTTGTTTTGTGTCATTGCTTAATTAAAAAGTCACTAAAATGGCAACACATAGAAACATTCACTCCTTTATTACTGGTGGAAAATCAATAACATGTCTGATAAAATGTTAAATAGTTGTGATTTGAAACATCTTCAAACAGATTAAATTTTCTATGGTTACTATGAGTTCAAATTACTTTAGCGGGCATTAATTGCTTATTAATATAATTACCTACTATGATTAGAAAGCACCTCTCTCTCACATTTTCACCTGAGTACAAAAGGTCAGATAGCAATCTTATCCAGGGTTTTTTATAAAATACAAAATTACATAATGTGAATATTATATTATACTGTTTATTGAGTCGGCATTAACATCGGGGAATAACATATATAAAATTATAAAAATAATACACTTTGATTTAGACTACATATAGTCTTTATTTTAAACGCTATCGGACAGTACAGTTATGTCGACCTACAGGTGTATATAGAAACCTAGTAGATGGACAAATCTGTATTGTCTGAAACTAGAAGTGTTTTTAATAAAAACTCAGTGATGTAAATCAAAGCGCATTATCTTATATAATTAAATTTCTTCTATTTTATAACAAGATCTATTGAATCATTTCATTCCAAAAAGTCCCTAATAGATTTATCTCAAAAATTCACTTAAAATGATATATTTTGATATTTTTTATTAGTAATATCGTAATATGCCGTGCCAAGCCTAAATCGTATAATTTAGAGGGCCAAGGTACCGGCAGAACAGAGAATTTTGCTGCCTCTAGGTTCTAGGTACAGTTAAGCCGACTGTCAGCTTTCACTGTGTTTTAGGCTTGGCTTTATTATATAATAATGCTGAAATTTATTTAAAATCAGTTCTGTAAAACCCATTTAAAGATACTGATTAACACAATTTTCTGTACTTGAAACCACACCAATCAAAAGTCACGAAATACTGTGCAATATATTTAAAATATTTTATTCCAAAGTAAAGCATATACTACACACTTTTTGACGTGATAACGTCTAATAAATCGAATGAACGCCGGCTGCACACACAAAAAATGACTCATTGTCACATTCCGCCGCGAGCCGAGTGTGCAAGCGAGAGCGCGGAACAAGCGATAGAGAGGCACGATCGGCCTAAGCGTTCGGTTTGTGACGCATCTATCTCTCTTCCACTCCACATTGTACTTGTATATTAATTTGTAAATAATTTAAGTAAACAAATATTTGAATTAACAAGTGCAAAAAAATGTTAATTAATGGAAAAACTTGGAATTTTCAATTAACTCCTGCTTTGTATTATACAAAATAATGATGATTCAGTAATAATAATTCAATTCAATTCATAAAAGTATGCTTTTTTTCATCAATGTTTTCTTATGACGTTATCATGTAAAATTATCGTCCGTATACTGACTTTACAGACAACCAAAAGTTTTTTTGTAATTCTATTAGACCTAAGCTTTAAAGCACCCTTGAGATGATATTTCCTAAGAACGGCACTTCATTACTTGTGAAGTTGACCAAAGTAGAGTGTAGTAATCACTTCAGTGAGGAATTTTGCGAGAGTGTAAAGCTTGCTTATGAAAATCCATTAGCATTTTGGAACTAAATGATTATATTCTGCCTCTCTGTCATAATTATTTGTATACTTACCTATCTTATTTAAAAAAACATGCGGAAATATTGATTTTCAATACCTATTTATTTTGCTTCATAGATTGAAATGAACTCGCAAAATATGCCAAATGTCCTAGGAAAATATTTAAAAAATTACAACAGAGAGACATTCGAAATTCGAAATATTGACTTACAGTTTGAAGAAAAAAGTAATTGAAATACATTACAGTTAGTATTTCCTAGTTGTTTAGAAAATAATAATAAATTTATATCAACATCTTGTAACAATTATTATTTCAGACAATCTATCTATCGAGATAGATTAGGTAGTTCATTATAAAGTGCACAAAAACAATACAAGACAGCTAAAGTTATACGTAAATATTGGGTTGGCAAAGTTAAAAAATATTATTACTACTACGAAGAGTATTTCTAGAAATACAAAGATACTTAGAGAAATAAAATATGTGTCTAAAATTTTTAAAAAAGACGGTGTAAATGCATATTTTATTTTTAGGTTAATATTCATATCAAAATTGATATGTCAATAAGTTGGTGATAAAAAACACGTCACTTTAAATGGAAACGTTACAAAAATGTTAAATTTTCTAGAATATGTATCGAGTGAATAATTATAATAATATCAAGGAGTTTTATAATATTTTTAAACAGAACTTATCATTATAGGGAATGTATTTGTATATTATGGGGGAAATATTTGTAGCACTGAATGAAGGCTAGGTTGAGGATTTTAAGGTCAGGTTACACTGAGCAATTTTACATACATTATAAACAATAATATCAATAACAAGTATGAGAAAACTCTCCTGAGAGTACAGTTACAATTCGAAGATAATGATTATTTTTGTAATGTATTAAAGTTAGTTTTTCACTACATTGGTGTCGATACTTGTTCAGAGTTTGAGTCGTCCATAACGCTAACATCGACCGTGCGGCACTCTGAACTGTCACTCGGGAGAGTGTGAAACTTGTCCTGTTCAGTCTCAGGCATTATGACGCACATGAATGATTTTCCCGTGGAATTGTCCCGCGGATAGACCGTGACCGGCGAAAACTTATCGCAGGCTCCATCGACATAAGCGCACAATTTAGAATGCACTTCCGGGAAATGCTTCTTGAGGTTTACTCCCGTTTTCAGCAGCTGGGCTTGAATGTTATTAAAACTCACTTCCCTTATTTTCTGCACGGATACAATTCCTTTATTGTACAAGTTGGCTGCGTTCGATGTGAGAATCAATGTTTCTATATTTTCTATCTTCTGAAACTTCTCTTTGTCTTTTTGTTGTTTGTCCCTTGCTCGCACTTTAGCCTTGGGGCTTGAATGAAAAGGCAACTGTCCGTGCGGGATCACTCCCATAACTTTTTTACTTAGGCGTATCTTGGCGCAGCGCGATACTAGTTGTCTTTCCCACTTAAACTACTGCCCCCTTTGTCGGCACCTCGCTGATGATGCAGACAGCTACGTACAAGACTAGCCTGGTTTCCGGGTTGTAGCTCTTGCAGAGCTTTATCAGCTCGGCGTATAGCTCTTGACCCATTTCGTTTGGCATCAAGTCCGGCCACTTGACGAATGTAGGATCTCCTAAACTCTGGAAACCATTGACTGTGAATTTCTCAGCCGATTCTGGGCTTGTGAAAAAAGCTTTTACGACGCCTCTTCCTTGTGTTAAATAACCTTTTTGAGCGATGACGCTGATGTGGTGTAAGGAATCTGCGTCCTCTTTAGCTGTAGATAAGATCTGTTTGCAGAGACGTGCTCAGCGCGGGAGTGGAGACAAACTTTTCTGTGTTTTTCCCAATGGGCTCGGCGACATTCTCTCGAGCAATACATGTAATTGCAATTATGGCAGCTTTTATAATGCCTTTTGGCTTCAGTCGGACTTATAGCCGATGTGCATTTAGTATACCGACAGTGTACGAGTCCTTCGTCTCCGCTTGCGTCGGTGTTGATTGAAGCAATGGATTTAAGGGACGTCTTGGACTGCTGATCCGACATGGAAGTTCTAGACAGGCTAAGGTCTGGTTTGAGGGAGTGAGCGTCGTAGCTAACTCGGCGATCAAGGAAATGCTCTTTTGTGCAGTGACCGGTTCGCTCTGTCTCCGGGAAGAGTTCCTCTTGGAAGCGACGGACTTGGCGCGACCACGTATCTTGGGAAGGGAAAGAAGACTACCGCTGTTTTCTTTATCAGCTCCATCCGAAACTGAAGGAAAAATCAGATGGATTATTAATAAATAAATGAGAATCATTGCATAAGAACCAACAGAACAGTTCAATCTGTGATTTAGTCAGTGGTTTGAAACTCGGGTGCAGCTATCTCAAGACCAACACAAGGAACTCTCTAAAAGCAGGGGTGGTTTTTCGTTAGAGTTTGACAAACACAAGTAACTTTTATTGACAAAAATGTGAATTAAATCATTTACAAAGCTAGGATACGATCACAAAGTGGGGATTTTGGTGTAAATGTGAAAATTGGAGATTGCTTATCCCTTTTCCTGCGTTTTCTACATCTGGATACAGCTGTTATCAACTTCACCATCAGAATGTGACTGTATCAGCCTTTGATACACTTTAATGTGTAATAAGTGACGCAGGTAAAGAGTTAAAATATACAAACATGGGATAATTGTCATAGAAAATACATTATAATCTAAAAATATATAGAATTCTAATATAATTCTGTTCCAAAGTGTTCACAACATAAAAGTAATAAGCTTTTTCGTGCAAAAGTAAACAGTTGGGAAGGGAGTAAATATTAGGAAAAGCAAACAGGAAAACAAATATTCAACATGCTCAACAGAATGCAATAGCGGCATTTTTGCTACTTAAAAAACCTCGACCCTTGACAAAGATCAAAGTACTTATCGAGACAAACAAAAATCTAAGCATAAAGTAACATAAAATTCTTGATACTTGAGATATTTTCAAAACAGGATTAAACATGTATTCTTTCAATTGATATTATTGTTAATAAGATCTGTATAATCTCAAATTCATAGTCTTTTATCAGAATCAAAAAAGTGTAGTTCTCATTTATTGAAACTGAACTTTATCGAACAGAAAATTGCAGGATTGAGATAATTATGATATTGTTTTTTATATTCTGTAACATTCACTGATAATACCTCAAATTTCAATATGTCTTAAAATTAGCCTTATTTTTTCATTTCCCAGCTTTACCATGCAGTGCCCTATGCATTGGGTGCGGAGAGCGGAATGTAGTAGTAGTAGTAGCATGTGATCTCGTTCATAGTTCATTGCCTTCCTTTATGTTTTGTTCCACCAGTTGAAGTTCTTGTCGGAATGCGAAAATTTAGTATGGAGAAAAGTGATGGTGATGTTTTAGTGAATATTTTGCATAAAAAAACATTTTTGGTGAAAAAAAAAAGCACTCAACAGCACCATACTGAGTCACCGCATAAACCATTTGTGAAAAAACTCGGAATGGGTGAGTAAATAAATAAAAAAAAATAAAAATATAAGTAGGTACAGCTGTGAATTTTTTTAAATTTGTGTGAACAACAAAAACAAGAGCCCTATTCGCAATGACGACACGTCCTATATTTGTGGCATTGAAAACAAATGATTTGATTGGTTAGAATATACCAGCTTCTCGAGAAAGTTAGCACTCGTACCATAATATTGTCTGTGTAAGTTCAATACCGCGGAAGAAACATTAGTCAAAATGTTCAGGGGAGACAAAAAACCCCCCCAATTTTGTAAAAAAAAGAGGTAAACATGAAATTTGTATCGGGATATACGCGGTATTGGTGTGTGTGAAGATGGTTTATATTCCCGGTATTGACACTAAACCGAGTGCTAGCAGTCTATTGGTCAGTTTTAATTTGAATTAACCAATCGATGCGGCTTGTTTTTCGTTTCAACGAAAATCACCAAAAATGCGTATTTTGAACTTATTGGCTCATACGCGGTATTAAACTTACATAGACGATATGCTAGTGCCCTATACCCTATATCTTTACAGATCCTTGGGTTTAACGATTGTCAAGTGGGTAGATTTAGTACTAGTAATTTAGTAAACAAATAAGGCTAATTTAAAACTCGATATTAAACAAGCTAAATACTCACTTATTGGCGCCCGCCACGCGTCTGCACAATGCCGTATCTTAAAAACAAACATCGATAAAGAATAGTGAAATAATACAGAGAAGAGAAAACATTGGAACGAGCTGTCTTACACGTCATTCCTACCTGCGGGCAGCGCGGAGCCGGGCTCGTGCTGCAGGGCGTCCGAGGACTCCGACTCCTGGCGGCTCGCCGGGCGCCATTCCTCGGCGCGGCTGGACATGCTGAACTGCAGGCTGGAGCACTGGCTGCCGCTGCGATCAGCGTAGCGACTCTGGAAGCCAAATGTGAAAAGTAATGATGATCAATTCTGAATTCTTTTTTTTTTGTTGGGAGTTTTACATTTAATGCATTTATTTTTGATCTTGCTTATGATGAACAAGGTTTATATTTCATTAAGTGGACTTTCATTCATTGTGTTAAGAACAGGCAGGACATATTGCACCATGAATTGCTACAGGGTCGGTGTCGTTAGTTGGATAAGTCTAATGGGTCGTTATATATATTGAAAATGCCTGCAAAAATAATAGCTATGTAATTTTCAAAATTGGTATGCAAAATATTGTTTTTATAAAATTCTAAATTTGTGAAATTTCAAACTTGGTTCTATTATACTACTAATTATGTAAATATTCAATCATGTTAAGTACTACAATGTGTTATGTATAAATACAACACAATGCCCTGACTCGACACGGGGACTATCTAGCGAGTCAGGGCCAGAGTCGGGCATGGGTCTCTACTGATTGAGTCGCCATCCCATTATTGTGATTATATAAAATGTGAAATGTAGTAGATAAATAAAATAAAAAAAAATGAATACTGTATACTATTTCCTTTAAATTGAATTTTAAATTACATTTTAAAAATTAATATCTCGACTTTAAAAAGAAATAGGAACATGTTTCTCTGACAGAAATGTGGCGGTCAGACCAATCTAAAATAAATAATAATAATAATAATAAACGTGTTTATTCCAGCATAACTAAGCAGTTAGTGCAATACTTAGTTAGCCAAAGCATAGGTAGAAATACAATCATTAATCACAATAAAAAAATAATAAAGCTAAAAAATAAGGTAGAATAAAAATAAATAGGTAAAAAACAATCATTTAATCACAATAAAAAATATAAAGCTAAAAATAAGGTTAGAATAAATAGAAGGTAAATAGGGTAGAATAAAAATAATAGGTAGAATACAATCATTTAATCCAATAAAAATAATAAAAATCATATTGACGTAATATTTAAATGAATAGGTAGAATCAAAATAAATAGGTAAAATACAATCATTAATCACATAAAAAAATAATAAAGCAAAAATAAGGTAGAATAAATAGAAGGTAGAATAGGTAGAATAAAAATAAATAGGTAAAATACAATCATTAATCACAATAAAAAATAATAAAGCTAAAAATAAGGTAGAATAAATAGAAGGTAGAATAGGTAGAATAAAAATAAATAGGTAGAATACAATCATTAATCCAATAAAATAATAAAAATCATATTGACGTATATTTAAATGCATATAATAGCAAGCATTCCAGAAAGATGGCAAATATTTTTTTGGGGGCTTCTAAGGTTATCTGAGTGAGATGAAAATACCTTAGGATTGATTAGTTTTCGAAATTTCAATTCACTACCTGTAGTCCTAGTAACATGTACGGGCTCCGGGGGCTCGTCTGGGGGGAGGGGGCCCTGGGGGCCGCCGAGGGGAGCCCCAGCAGCGAGTCCAGCACGTCCTCTAGGGTGGTGGAGCCGGGGGAGGGGCGGGATGCCCCGAGGTTGCAGAAGGGACCTCTGTGGTGACTGCCAGTCTAGAGACACCATGTGACTAAGATTCGTGTTCACAAATTCAAAATAGAAAGCATTGCGCTATAAGTTGACAGCGTGTAAAGACATTATTGTTAAACTGTCCAGAGCTGCGTACACCAATGTGTCTACATGTAGATATTGTAATGCGTATATGACAGCAATCTCGGTTATTTATCGATTTACTGTCATAAAAAAGCATCTCAAAAAAAAAACACTGCAATATATTTGTATGTTACCTAAGTCACTGGAAAATAAAAAATAAGCTGTGGAAATTAATTTTTTGTTAAAACAAGTTTTAATGGCAATATTTTATTAGAGATAAAAAAAACTAATAAAATTAATGAAGACAGCTCCATTTCTGAACAATGTGACACGAGCTGTCAAACTATATGGCAATCAAATGGTTTCTAGAGGGAATATGATAGATTTTCGGACATTTAAGTTTAGCTAGGTTTGGTTAGATTATGCAAGTTAAAAACTCTATATCTTATTGTGAATACTTATTGTGAAATAATATGATCAAACTGAGGGCTCAGGTTAAAAATAAGATAATCTAAGGCAGTTTCATAAATTAATTTCAACGCCCTTATTACACAAAACTTAGGGTCTGATGCATTCAAAATGACAGCAATATTTCAGATTTAGATTGATGGTTAAAGATTTAGAAAATAATTAATTTCAGAAGAATTAATGGTCTCTTTCTTATGTTTAAAGTTAGTAACGAATCAGATGGTTATCAATTATCAAATGAATGTATATTTTTTTTAGTAGCAGAATTTTATATTAACCATACGAATTCACAATCATGTCATCATAGATATTATGTACAACGTTTGTTTTATATTATTTGATTTGGAGTCAGTGAAATAGGTTTGTTGTAAATATCATTTAAATCTGGTAGCAAATTACATCCGACATTTAGTTATCCCAGGTTTTAAACAAAGGTGATGAAACACCCTTTTAAGCATGCTAAAAAAACTTACTTACCACATCAAATTATGTAACATTACTCTCTTTGTTTCTTTCTTTCTGATTAATATCATTGGTTTTTTCTCGTTTCCTTTTTTGGACATTTTAAATCCAATCGCTTAGCTATACTTAATGTTTATTTTTTCTGTTTTTTTGGACTTGGCTATTTCTATTACTGTCAAGTGTCACTAAACTGGCATTTTTACACCCCTTACATAAAAAAAATTCCATGCCTATGAAGTGTCGAATGATTAACAAAAAAATAAAATGGTTCTATTTGACTATCATTATCGTTGCGGCGTTTGGTTTCTCTTAATTTTCGTTCATAGTACAGGTGAAATGAAAATAAATATAAATTTACTACGCTTGAAACAATGTAGAACTCTGTAGAAGTATTTGCAAAAATATATTCAATTCGCCAGAATCATTCATTATCCTCCAATTTTGTAAAGGTTGGGAACTTTTTTCGGCCCATCATATGCAGACATGGCAAACTGTAATATATTTTTTTACAAATTAATATTTTGAGCACACTTTTTAAAGTTTGTGAATCTGGAAAATAATTATATAAAAACAATTAATTATTAAGAGACTTAAAAATGTTTTTAATTTTTTTTTCTCAGTACTTTATACTAGATACCTACTGCAAAGCACTAACTACTAACCCCGCAATAAATTAAAATTTGAATAGTTTTATTTGTGTTCCATTTTTAAAATTTATTTTTCCCTGTTTTTTGAATGACACATTCTTTCATTTCTGACAATCTGTGTTTTTCTGACTACTGATAAAATGTGAATTTGGTTAATGTTTCAGATAATCTGGTTTTATTTTGTGCATTCAGCATCCAGTCGTTCTCTGTTCGGCTACTTTTCTCAAAATAAGTTCCAGCATCCTTGATAGATAGAATTTAACACCAGAATCCCACCGAAAGAGAAACTAGAATGCTGCAGGAGTCAACAATTCTTGATTTTGGAACTACCTTTCTATTTCCCCCCCTTTTATCGAAAATCTCTAAAAATAACTTCTAACTTCAGCCCAGTTTTCAGTTGTGTTTTTATTTGTTTTGTTTTCCAGGATTTTAACAACTTTTCTATACCAGCCCAAGGGGCTTTAAAATGATTTTTAAAAAGTGAAAAGTAAAAGCGGATTGAAGATGTTTAACTATTCACTATATTAACACTTTTATTTATTTATTTAACAGATGCAGTAAGAAAGTCGCCATTTTGTTTTTAAAAATTGCCATATTTCTCTCCTCTTTCTTGGTTTGATGGCTTTATTCACCGCACTGCCGAGAGGCCCCAACAGGTGGCTGTAAGGGTAGCCGATGAAAGGTTTTTAGGCAATTTTTTTAAGCTGTTCCTGTGACCAGCATAAGAAATTAAATTCCAGATATATAAACAGCCACAAGCTTGGGAAAAAAATTAAGAAATATAGTGAATTTGCAAACAGTAATTTTTATTTTATCAGATATTATTGTAAATCCAACAGGGACAGAGAAACTCCGGAAACAAATGTGGGTTATCTAGGCGTTTACAGGGCTTATGACCTGTCATTGGCTGGGTTTAGTGTGCCACTTGATGTACTACAACATTCCCCATTCCGGCCCATCATCTGACAACCATATATGACAAATTTTTTGAAACTTCTATATATGTAGAGATTTTGTACAGAAGTATCCACATTTGATTTGGTTTTTTCGACAGTATTTAATATTTTTTCTCTCTAGTGACATCTGTTTGAGAAGATGATTAAGCGTTTTTGGCAATCTTATCTTTATTGGTGTAGGTAAGGCTCTATCGAGCGTTATTACTTACTAGAAGACGCCTGAAGATGTCTCTCTAATTTTGTTTGCTTTTAATTTTTACCAGTAAATATTTTTAACAACATTTTATCAGCTTACTTTTCCATTAAAAAAAAAAATTGCGACCACATTTTGGATCGCAGTGTTCTTGTTCCCATTTTTTAAACACTATTCTTTTTCCAACAGATTACCAAAACATTGATAACTTTGGGCATTTCAAAATGCCCGAAGATTACACTGTTTAACTGAAAATCACATATTACATAAGTAATAATTTTGGTGCCCTGTGTATGTGTGCAATGTGTGTATGAACATAATTTTTTAATCATCAACGATACAAAAAACACATTCGACTATGAATTTTACATATTCAGACAAAGCTGTAGCTATTTTGCAAACAAAAAAACTTACATAAACACCAGCATGCCTATGAAAATAGCAAAAATAACGGGAACCAATACAATTGAACTGACATTTTAGAAATTTTTAACAATGTGTAAATTTTCGTAAAGGTGTAAAAATTTAAATTTTAAAAGTAATTTATATAAAATTCTTCGAGTAAAACGATTAAAAAATTCTTAAGTTAATGATTCAAATAGGGTCTCAAGTAGATTCTGTTATATCGTTTGAAATGAGACTTGATTGTTTAGTTGCGAGTTCAATCGACGTTCTCTCAGTGCTAATGGAACCACAATAAGCATTTGAATACAAAAATAAATCAAATTATACCAAAAAAGTATGACAAAGCATGAGAAATGAGTAACAGACACATTTTACAAAACAATGGCGGGGAAACGTTAAAATTTGATCGAAATTCGTTTGCATTTTAACAATAAAATTACGTATTTTGATTTAAAACGTAAACTACAAACTAATATTTACAAAATACAATAAATAAAAAAAACAGAAAGAAAGAACGATTAATCTGGTGTGATTTTATAATGATTTTTTTAAATTAACAAAACTGATCTAATAAAACATGTGAAATTGATTTTAAATATGCGTTACACATTATAAAAAAAAACAATATTTAACATTAAATAACAGTTTTTGTTAAATGCATTTTTCAACTCTCCTAGTCAGAGTATTTTCAAAATAATGTCATTTCTGATTGCGTTGATAATGTAGTTTTATTCTAGATGCGGAAAGTAATGAATTTTAAACAAAAACATCATTCCTTTTTATCTCGAAACGAGCTAAAAAATGAAGATGATCGATTGCGACTTTTTAAAAACGAAACATCTTTCGGTTTAAATAAACAAAACAACTGAAAAATGCAATCAGAACCGGTATAATTTACTTGCAAGAATAAAAGCTTATCCTTTGTAAATCATATGGTGATTTTAACAGAAAATTCAATCAAAAAGTTAAAAAAAAACCTAAAAAAATTACTAGACATTATTTAAGTAGATTTTTCAAATAAATTATGATTACCGTCTTTGGTAATTTTAAGTTTAGAATCACCCATGATGATATTTGTAATAGATTTTGAAGGTTGGCAATGTCTACGCAGCACACAGCTTCTATTGAACATGATTATTTTTAGACAAATATATTCTTTTTTTAATACTACAACTAGGAGAGTCCTCTATGTACACAAATAGAACTACAATATCCCGAAAATATAACCGTAATATTAAAGATTTTTATATATAATATATTAAAAGAAATGTGTAAACATAATTTGCAAATGGAAATTGCAACGTAAAATTATGATTTGTTGATCTTAAACTAGAAACAGCGTCATTCACTTCAAAAGGTGTAGAAAAATAGTAAAAATTACAATGGCTAATTGTACACTTAGAAAATAAGTTATAAGCTCAGACGTTTGTCCAATAAATTATTAGCATAATGTTGTGAAACTATAGAGATACAAGATTGTAAAATAATTATTTGTTCGATATTAAGTGGGTTTTCATACTAAAAATGGCTAAATAGCTTAAGATTGGTCAGCGAAAATCGCACTATGAAAGTAAATAGTAATTATTTGCTGAGTTGATAATAAAACAATACAGCTAGCTCTTATATTATGAAAACACAAAATGATATAATAAAAGTATTGTCTCCAAAAAATTATCAACTTAATTTTTAATTATTCATTTATTTTGACCACTCGACAGGCCAGGAGGCCCAATTACAGAGGGGAACAACGTCACAAACACCCAGGCTTGAGAAACATGTTACCGTAAAAAAGGGTCTAGAGTGTGACGTTTTTATAAAGTTTTTTGTCGCCAAAAAATTATGCAAAACTTCTGTAGGTAAGTTAAAAATTTATGGAGACAATAGGCCTAGTGTACGCAGTAAAATAAAACAAATAATTACAAGACCATTAGTGCAATCTGTTTGTCAATCGGTTCATCGACAAGTGAGACACAATTGGGAAAAATTTATTTTAATTTTACAAATATGAATTCATAAAAGTTTATGAAATACACTCTAGTAAACAAAATTGGAAGTTTTAGTAGCATAATTCTTTTTTTAATGAAGAATTCACGCGAAAATGCTTGTCTATTCACTATTCATTCGAAGCGAGACCGAATTATCGTGAAATGCATTTTTTTTCAAAGATTTCGTCTTGAAAATTATAATGTCAAAATTAAAATACAATTAATATAGAAAGCACACATGATATAATCATTTTTTTTATTACTTCATTGACTTAAGTATGAACTTTTGAATATCGCTTATTAACCCACTGACAAACGGCTTACACTGATGGTTTTGTCTATTTTAGCTTTATCTTCTTGCAATCAAAGAAATATATGTTGTTTAATTTATAAATACAATTATTCTAAATGAAGACTGATAAGATTGTCTATGGTGGACCAGTGACAAGATGATTATAAACAATAGAGTGAAAAGCTGCATGATGTTTCAAATAGCGTTTTACAATAAAAACATATGATAAACAATTTTCACTAAACATACAGTATAACTACGTAACATTTAACCATACAGTTGTACAATAACCAGGTATTAAGCCGGCTACATTGGTGATCAGTGTTCGGGCCCGGTGGAGAATGAAAGCTGACAAAAAGTCGGGAAGCAATTCCCATTTTACTTTCTCAGAAAACGTAAAAATGTTAACGAGTGAGGCTCTAGAAAAAAAGCGCAAACTGCTGTGTTATTGTATTATTTCAATGTGTGATTTTATGTTATTCCTAAACCTAAAAACATGATTACTGTTTCAAGCACCACATTGCACAAAAACAAGAAGAAAAGAACTGATTACTTACTGTATTATTAATAATTTATTGTATCTGATACAAACGAATTCCTCAATTTTCTCCTTGGAATTTAACATTAGAGCAATGATTTTTTCACACATTTTAGATATCGACCAGATGCGTGTTTGTATCATCTAATTTTTTTATATTCTTTTTTTTTAAGGAGATAAATCAATTGTTTTAAAATAAGACGATACAAACACGTATCTGGTCGATATCTAAAATCTGTGAAAAAATCATTGCTCTAATGTTAAATTCCAGGGAGAAATACATTTGTACATTGTTAACAATAATGCACAAGTATTAATATTAATAATACCACTGTTTTGCAACGTGTGACTCACTGAATTAAAACTATAGATCTCACAAGTAGCTAAACATTTGTCAACGTATAAAACCATTTTTTCTTTGTTTTACGCATAACACCATACTTGAAACACTAGCCATATTTTACGTGCATTTAATTGACCGTCAACCTATTCTCCACGGGGCCCCCCCACAAGCTGGCGGAGTCCGGCGGGCTCACGTGAGCGTTGTGATGTACTCACCGT
The DNA here is from genome assembly GCA_022494985.1 of Micrasema minimum. NCBI lineage: Eukaryota > Metazoa > Arthropoda > Insecta > Trichoptera > Brachycentridae > Micrasema > Micrasema minimum. Next base: position 20,848 of record JAGVSP010004128.1, read on the forward strand.
GCTGGAAGGTGGTGCTGGCGATGGTGGGGTGGTTGGCCTGCAGCTCGAGCTGCAGGGGGCGGCCCGGGGAGCGGGCGGGGGAGGGCTGCGACACCACGGGCGTCTGCGGAGACTCGAGCGGCTTTGTGCCTGGAAATTATCACAACAATTTTGTTATTTTAACCTCATTCTCACACAGCAACTGCTGTCAACATTAAGCCCTTTTATGACAGCGACAATCTTGGGAAGAATCCTATAGATGCTAAGAATCTCCTGGGTCCGAACTTTTGATTGCCATCTTGGGGATACTACACAAAGCGTGGTAGAGCTGTCAAAATTCCACAAAAGTTTTTACTCTCTGGATTATAGAGGTACAGCATAGAAATGGGCAAAGCTGTGATTAGTTGGATTTAAAAATCTTAACCTACTGTATAAATTTCGCTTTTAAATAGCTATTTCATTTAAATTTTTTATTAAACCCAACCTATCTTAACATACTGTATTAATTTCATAACCTATTATACTATGGATTTACCATAGACTAGTCCTCATAAAAATTACCACGCTTTGTGAAGTATGCCCCCATCTTGTAGTCGATGAAACAGAAAGTGGCAGCTGAATGAATTTAATTGTTCTGTTGAAGAAGACATCTAATACAGTGATTCTTACAAAATAAAATTATGTTTTTCCGCGGTAGTTGTTACCCTCCTTAATGGCGCCATCGATCCTGCCCTTTGGACAACGCTCCTCCCAAACCATTATCAGCAGGCCACAGAGGGGACTCACCGACAAAGGAGCTCTCGAGCCAACAGAGGCGAGGGCTGTTCCTACCCTCGGGGGCGGGCGGCTCCAGCCCGCTGACGTAGTGCACGATGGCGCTGGTCACCTCCTTGATGCTGGACTGGATCTCCTCCGACACGTTGGCCGGGACGGGGGGACTCTGGGGCAGAAGGGACACGGCCAACCTGAAGAGAAGAACCATGTTATTAAAAAGAAATTCTATCAATATAACCGATTAATGCATTTCGAACAAGCAGAATTGCGTGCAGCTGTGTCATATCATACCAAGCGCAGTGTATCTTGATTAAATATAAACAAATGTGTTTTTTAGTTGAAATCTCACAACGGTATTTGTCATATTTCTTTACTCCACTATGTAATTTAATAATATTGATCTAACTTATAAAGCGTTGTTCTCCTAAGAAATCCCCTCACCTCAAGAGATATCGTCTGTGTAAGTTCAATATCGCGGAAGAACCATTTGTCAAAATGTTCAGGGGAGACAAAAAACCCTCCAATTTTGTAAAAAAAAAGAGGTAAACATGAAATTTGTATCGGGATATACGCGGTATTGCTTGTGAAGATGGTTTATTCGCGGTATTGACATTAACCGAGTGCTAGCAGTCTATTGGTCAATTTTAAAATTTGAATTAACCAATCGATGCGGCTTGTTTCTTTCAACGAAAATCACCAAAAATGTGTATTTTGAACTTATTGGCTCATACGGGGTATTGAACTTACATAGACGATATGTTCTTTTCTTTTCTCAATTAAAAAACATCCAAAACAGAAAAAATGAATTGAATCTTGAGAATATTATGCAATTATTTCCCTTTTTATAAATAATGGATTTAATCATTGTTGGAATGAAACATACATTATTAACACAACACATTATTTTCTTAACTTTGTACCAAAACACGGACGTTATTATAGAATAACAAAACATGTATGTGAGAACTGTGACATGCATATTTTATAGTATTATGATGTATAATTATGTTGTGTCATGCAATGTCAAGGTATTAATAATTCCACACAAGGTAAAATGCGGAGACCTTGGCTATTAATACCAGTAAATTGCTATTAAAATCAATTTGAATCCCTTAGGTCGATTAAAGTTGTTCGATAATATAATATTTATGAAAGAAATGCAAATATTATGACTAAATGCTTGAAAGGAATGAAAATATTACTAAATGTAAAATTGTAGTAAATGGGGATAGTTTGAAACTGGTCGAAGAATCTGTATATCTGGGCAGTATGTTTACTAAATGGATGGACAAATATGGACAAGGGTTAGTGCGGCAACAGAGTTAATGGTGCCTTAAACTTTGTCGTAGCAAATAAGCGTCTATCGCAAGAGGCTAAATTGGAGTACTGGTACTAACACTTATGTATGGAAGCGAAGCATGGAGTTGGAAAAAAAGGACGAAAGTAAAGCTGGGCCATTTACTACATATGTCTCCTGTGAGCCTTAACCATGCTTGCCTATTTTACAAGACTCACGTTCCCGGACTTCTGACAATTTGTCTGCAGTTTTGTATATCCATTTTGTAATATTTTTTGCAAATAAATCAATCAATATCAGAGATATTGGATGTGGTTTATCTACTTAAGAGATACACTCAATGAAAAAAAATGTTTATTATCCAGATTAAAGCGGCTGATAGTTTGACCTAAACTAGCGGCCGATAGTTTGACCTAAAGGCAGTTTATGGACAGTCAATTCCATATGCTGTGTTTGGTAAGCCACAACACTTGAAGCGGAAGCTCACACAAGAGGATAATAAATATATAGCTTACCTCTCGTGCGGTGTCCTAGGCGCAGCTAAACGCTCTTGACTGCGCCAGCCAAGGTAGGGGGCCCGGGTGGGGCGCGCGGGGGCGCGCCGAGGGCGAGGGCGGGGTGGGGGGCCCGCTGCCTCGTACGCTGCTGCGGGCCGACGAACACGGAGATGTCTGGAAGAAGAGAAATAATTAGTTATGAAAACTAGACAGCAGGCAGAGATCACTAATTCCGCTTTAAACAAATTTCTGGATTTGTTCGTCATCAAGAGAATGATTGACAGCAATAATTTGAGAGGTCACCCTGGAAACAACTGCATGCATAGACCGGGTGATTGGGGATGTGCACTGTAGCAAAAGTGTGGAATGATCAGGTACTTTTTGCAGACCAATCTTAGGATTGTTCATTAAAAAAGTAAAGAAGTTTAACCTTCGCCTCTGGATGTATTCAATTTATGTATTTAATACAACTCGACAATAATGAGAGAATCTATTTAAAATATATTATATTCGAGACTCAGAATGATTGTATTCTTCCGTAATAGAATTGCGAATCGCTTAAAAGTATTTCAATAGTTATTAATCTGCAGTGACGGAAATAAATAATTTGTCGAAGAACTGGGGATAAAATAATCACCAATTCAGATCATTTCCAGAGCTAACCTTACAAAAATTGTTACATTTCAACTTCAACAATGATTTTTAAATCACATTTTCAAGGTGTTCAAAATACACATCACCGCAATGCGCGGAATATATTTTTGTGCCGAAAGGCTCAGTAAGGGAAGTGTTAATGGCTCAACGAGTCGGTCTTGTGGGGGGCCAGCCTTACCTGGTTAGAGTTGAGTCGGCTGGTGGACCAGCGCGTGAAGGCGTAGGGCTGTGGGGTGAGAGTGAGGGGGGACCTCGCGCCCCCCAGGCCGCCTAGCGGGGGCGCCGCTCCCCCGCCCAGCGAGCCCAACGATGTGGTCTTGCTGGAGAGGCCCGCCTGCGGCCAGCCGTGCCCTGGGCTGGCGTCTGACGCCCGCTTCTTCAGCAGGAAGCCCTGCTGGGGCAGAGGGGAGTTCTTGTACCTGAAAGGACATTTACTTGTTTATTTTACTATCATGAACGCATTAGTTCTCATCCTCGTCCAATAGCTAGGATCTTAAGACCTAGACCAAGAGGTAGAGGAACATTAACCGCAAGAGCAAGTACATAATTAGTTTAACTGCGCCTACAGGGCCCATGTCGGCTCAGTCCCCAAGTTCCCTATATTTATTTATTTATTTTTAGTAAGTACATTGCAGTTTTTATGACATATTGTTAATTTTAATGCATTCCTCACTGGGGAATGGAATTCCCCGTGCCGAGGAAAGCATTTTAAAGGTTTTACAAAAAATATAACAAGTCAAACAATATAAATTTACACAAGTACTTAATCAACGTCACTCACTAATAAATCACTTAAAAATTAACACAAAGTAGGATACATAGTGTAAAGGTAGAATCATTCTTACTATAAAGACCATAACAGTAACATAATCTCCGTTATTTTTTATTTTATAATTATTTCCCTTCTTCTTCTTCTTGTATAAATATATCAATATCTTGTATTTTTTAAATTATCTTTTTCTCTTTTGCCTCGTGCATGCTGCTTGAAAGAGTGTGTGAACACATTCACATTGACTTTCACAGTATACCCACAAACAGGTGGGATGCCTTGGTGGGATTTTTGTTTATTTTTTCTAATGTATGTGATTTTATGTATTTCTTTGTAAACAAAAATTTTTCTTTTGAAAATAAATAATAGGAAGATAAGGTTCAAATATATTATGACATTATTGTTGCAATATCTTGAGTCTTGAGCACAGTAATCATAGATTAGTAGACATCGATATTAAGTGAATTTTTATATTGCCTTTGTCAAGTTGAACTAGTAAGTAATGCTGTGTAATTTTAAAGCTGTGTCTTTCCACCAATACTCGGTACAAATAAAAATTATCACTAAATAACTGAGGGTTGGTTGGAAGATATTGCTTAAAAGCAATAAGCCCGCTCTTGTACTTTTGCTATGTAAGTTTTAAATAAGTAAATAAATAAAACTAGGAGTGTTTTTGCTATTACAGAGGTTTAGGTTCCATATTTTGTGACTGTGGTTTTTCACATTAAAAAATTCATATGTGATACCTTGGACTGGTGCTATGACATACATGCTTACACTACAAGATACATGCCAGAAATGGAAGACGTAAACATTCGTAATTCTCAAAACTAATCATATTAGTTATATACATAATTATAGCAAAAGAAATTGTTGAAACTGAGCAGTTATGACTCAAATAATGTGTTTATTCTTGAAATTATTGGATTTTAATGAGGGTTACCCTGATTAATGTGTAGTCCCATCATCAAATATTACCTTTTTGGGGAAGTGTCTTTCAGGTATCTTAGTCACCATAATATAACACAAAAGGATTTATGAATCATCAAGAAACTTGGTGTTGTGCTCACCCAGTCACCCGGGCCTCCTCTTTACAGTTGAGGGACGATTGAGTGACTAAAGCGCACTTTATACGGGACAGAAAACTGAACAGTTTGCAAACTGTCCCGTATAAAGCGAAAACTGTGTGGAATATTAAATGGGCCGCACAACGTTTGCCTGACCTGACAATTCATGTTTTTTATGTAAACGTTTAAGTAGATATTGATATATTGAATGCTTTGAAAAACGTAAAAACAAATAACATATTTACATTATTAGCTAAACTAACAATAACTTATGATCGTGCTGTACAGTTTTCTGTCCCGGACATAGACAAATGGAGATGCCAGTGCTCTGTGCAGACCAACCCTAAGATTTTGACTTGAAAGAAAGAAATTTCAATGCTGAATCACTAAAAATTGTGTCTTGGAAGATTTGGAGTCCGTATGCTCCACGTGGATGGAGGGAAATGGAATAACGATGATACATTACCACGGTGCTGCGATACATTCATCACAATTGGTCTGTAATTGTCTGTGGTCTTACGAACAAGAATTTCAGAGAAGTGACATTCCATACTTGAAAAATACTACCAAGTCTGAGGTGTCTAGTTACCCACTATGTCACTCACTACGTCATCAAAAGACATCTACGTCTCATGTTTCTAAGTGCATCTGAGTGCTGGAATCTGATCATAAGTGGTGTTGTGAAATTAACCCTGGGAAGCGTATATTTTTAGAAATTTTTAATGGAAACGCCCCTTAAAACTAATTAAAATGAAGTAAAGGAACATGGAGCTTACCAGTCTGGTAGATTAAGCTTCTGTAGAGATCTCTGCACCCTGAGTTGGTGTTCCGATAACACTCTGTCTGCTGAGTTCTTTTGGAGGTCATTTTCCGGAGGCTGAAACCAAAAGAAAAAATAACATTAGCGTTACAAACACAAAAACATAAAGATATATATTAAAAGCGGTATTTTACCATTCAAAATACTTACATTAATACCTGTGTTACCATAAAAACCAACCCATCACCATGTATATAAACATACAATAATATTTATCTACCAATGTCATGTTTTTCCACAATGGATTTCTATAGTTTAAAAAATAAGACAGGTGGGAGATAATAAATATAAAGAAGTAAATGTTCAATTTAAATAATTTACTATTTAAAAGTTACATAAAAGTACAGAAGGTATAAATTTAAGTAGGTTTGGTGGTTCATGTCATAAACATACATATGTTTATAAGAGATATATATTTTGAGTCAACGGTACATACAAATATCTTAAATGCTAATACAAAAATAATTATTGGATTCCATCTAAACTCTACTTAGTACAATTTTCTACAATGAGTGTTACTAGATAATATTGTATGGATAATGCAAATAGTTTTGTGAGGAGAATAAGTCAACTTAGATTCTAAGATGATTAAATGAAAAACAGAAATATTACAATAAGATTATTGAATCAGCAATGTAAAACATATTTAATATGGCTACATAAAAACCAAGAAGTGCTGTTCAAATAAAATTGCTTTGTTAACATAATGTTATTATTGACTTCTGAGCATTTCACCAAGCGACGAACTGATTCAGGAGTATTATGGTTTGTTTTGGGAGTAACTTCTCGGGTGATG
>JAGVSP010004128.1:32500-40000 GCA_022494985.1 Micrasema minimum
CCCCCCCCCCCCCCCCCCCCCCCCCCCCCCCCCCCCCCCCCCCCCCCCCCCCCCCCCCCCCCCCCCCCCCCCCCCCCCCCCCCCCCCCCCCCCCCCCCCCCCCCCCCCCCCCCCCCCCCCCCCCCCCCCCCCCCCCCCCCCCCCCCCCCCCCCCCCCCCCCCCCCCCCCCCCCCCCCCCCCCCCCCCCCCCCCCCCCCCCCCCCCCCCCCCCCCCCCCCCCCCCCCCCCCCCCCCCCCCCCCCCCCCCCCCCCCCCCCCCCCCCCCCCCCCCCCCCCCCCCCCCCCCCCCCCCCCCCCCCCCCCCCCCCCCCCCCCCCCCCCCCCCCCCCCCCCCCCCCCCCCCCCCCCCCCCCCCCCCCCCCCCCCCCCCCCCCCCCCCCCCCCCCCCCCCCCCCCCCCCCCCCCCCCCCCCCCCCCCCCCCCCCCCCCCCCCCCCCCCCCCCCCCCCCCCCCCCCCCCCCCCCCCCCCCCCCCCCCCCCCCCCCCCCCCCCCCCCCCCCCCCCCCCCCCCCCCCCCCCCCCCCCCCCCCCCCCCCCCCCCCCCCCCCCCCCCCCCCCCCCCCCCCCCCCCCCCCCCCCCCCCCCCCCCCCCCCCCCCCCCCCCCCCCCCCCCCCCCCCCCCCCCCCCCCCCCCCCCCCCCCCCCCCCCCCCCCCCCCCCCCCCCCCCCCCCCCCCCCCCCCCCCCCCCCCCCCCCCCCCCCCCCCCCCCCCCCCCCCCCCCCCCCCCCCCCCCCCCCCCCCCCCCCCCCCCCCCCCCCCCCCCCCCCCCCCCCCCCCCCCCCCCCCCCCCCCCCCCCCCCCCCCCCCCCCCCCCCCCCCCCCCCCCCCCCCCCCCCCCCCCCCCCCCCCCCCCCCCCCCCCCCCCCCCCCCCCCCCCCCCCCCCCCCCCCCCCCCCCCCCCCCCCCCCCCCCCCCCCCCCCCCCCCCCCCACCCCCCCCCCCCCCCCCCCCCCCCCCCCCCCCCCCCCCCCCCCCCCCCCCCCCCCCCCCCCCCCCCCCCCCCACCCCCCCCCCCCCCCCCCCCCCCCCCCCCCCCCCCCCCCCCCCCCCCCCCCCCCCCCCCCCCCCCCCCCCCCCCCCCCCCCCCCCCCCCCCCCCCCCCCCCCCCCCCCCCCCCCCCCCCCCCCCCCCCCCCCCCCCCCCCCCCCCCCCCCCCCCCCCCCCCCCCCCCCCCCCCCCCCCCCCCCCCCCCCCCCCCCCCCCCCCCCCCCCCCCCCCCCCCCCCCCCCCCCCCCCCCCCCCCCCCCCCCCCCCCCCCCCCCCCCCCCCCCCCCCCCCCCCCCCCCCCCCCCCCCCCCCCCCCCCCCCCCCCCCCCCCCCCCCCCCCCCCCCCCCCCCCCCCCCCCCCCCCCCCCCCCCCCCCCCCCCCCCCCCCCCCCCCCCCCCCCCCCCCCCCCCCCCCCCCCCCCCCCCCCCCCCCCCCCCCCCCCCCCCCCCCCCCCCCCCCCCCCCCCCCCCCCCCCCCCCCCCCCCCCCCCCCCCCCCCCCCCCCCCCCCCCCCCCCCCCCCCCCCCCCCCCCCCCCCCCCCCCCCCCCCCCCCCCCCCCCCCCCCCCCCCCCCCCCCCCCCCCCCCCCCCCCCCCCCCCCCCCCCCCCCCCCCCCCCCCCCCCCCCCCCCCCCCCCCCCCCCCCCCCCCCCCCCCCCCCCCCCCCCCCCCCCCCCCCCCCCCCCCCCCCCCCCCCCCCCCCCCCCCCCCCCCCCCCCCCCCCCCCCCCCCCCCCCCCCCCCCCCCCCCCCCCCCCCCCCCCCCCCCCCCCCCCCCCCCCCCCCCCCCCCCCCCCCCCCCCCCCCCCCCCCCCCCCCCCCCCCCCCCCCCCCCCCCCCCCCCCCCCCCCCCCCCCCCCCCCCCCCCCCCCCCCCCCCCCCCCCCCCCCCCCCCCCCCCCTACCCCCCCCCCCCCCCCCCCCCCCCCCCCCCCCCCCCCCCCCCCCCCCCCCCCCCCCCCCCCCCCCCCCCCCCCCCCCCCCCCCCCCCCCCCCCCCCCCCCCCCCCCCCCCCCCCCCCCCCCCCCCCCCCCCCCCCCCCCCCCCCCCCCCCCCCCCCCCCCCCCCCCCCCCCCCCCCCCCCCCCCCCCCCCCCCCCCCCCCCCCCCCCCCCCCCCCCCCCCCCCCCCCCCCCCCCCCCCCCCCCCCCCCCCCCCCCCCCCCCCCCCCCCCCCCCCCCCCCCCCCCCCCCCCCCCCCCCCCCCCCCCCCCCCCCCCCCCCCCCCCCCCCCCCCCCCCCCCCCCCCCCCCCCCCCCCCCCCCCCCCCCCCCCCCCCCCCCCCCCCCCCCCCCCCCCCCCCCCCCCCCCCCCCCCCCCCCCCCCCCCCCCCCCCCCCCCCCCCCCCCCCCCCCCCCCCCCCCCCCCCCCCCCCCCCCCCCCCCCCCCCCCCCCTCCCCCCCCCCCCCCCCCCCCCCCCCCCCCCCCCCCCCCCCCCCCCCCCCCCCCCCCCCCCCCCCCCCCCCCCCCCCCCCCCCCCCCCCCCCCCCCCCCCCCCCCCCCCCCCCCCCCCCCCCCCCCCCCCCCCCCCCCCCCCCCCCCCCCCCCCCCCCCCCCCCCCCCCCCCCCCCCCCCCCCCCCCCCCCCCCCCCCCCCCCCCCCCCCCCCCCCCCCCCCCCCCCCCCCCCCCCCCCCCCCCCCCCCCCCCCCCCCCCCCCCCCCCCCCCCCCCCCCCCCCCCCCCCCCCCCCCCCCCCCCCCCCCCCCCCCCCCCCCCCCCCCCCCCCCCCCCCCCCCCCCCCCCCCCCCCCCCCCCCCCCCCCCCCCCCCCCCCCCCCCCCCCCCCCCCCCCCCCCCCCCCCCCCCCCCCCCCCCCCCCCCCCCCCCCCCCCCCCCCCCCCCCCCCCCCCCCCCCCCCCCCCCCCCCCCCCCCCCCCCCCCCCCCCCCCCCCCCCCCCCCCCCCCCCCCCCCCCCCCCCCCCCCCCCCCCCCCCCCCCCCCCCCCCCCCCCCCCCCCCCCCCCCCCCCCCCCCCCCCCCCCCCCCCCCCCCCCCCCCCCCCCCCCCCCCCCCCCCCCCCCCCCCCCCCCCCCCCCCCCCCCCCCCCCCCCCCCCCCCCCCCCCCCCCCCCCCCCCCCCCCCCCCCCCCCCCCCCCCCCCCCCCCCCCCCCCCCCCCCCCCCCCCCCCCCCCCCCCCCCCCCCCCCCCCCCCCCCCCCCCCCCCCCCCCCCCCCCCCCCCCCCCCCCCCCCCCCCCCCCCCCCCCCCCCCCCCCCCCCCCCCCCCCCCCCCCCCCCCCCCCCCCCCCCCCCCCCCCCCCCCCCCCCCCCCCCCCCCCCCCCCCCCCCCCCCCCCCCCCCCCCCCCCCCCCCCCCCCCCCCCCCCCCCCCCCCCCCCCCCCCCCCCCCCCCCCCCCCCCCCCCCCCCCCCCCCCCCCCCCCCCCCCCCACCCCCCCCCCCCCCCCCCCCCCCCCCCCCCCCCCCCCCCCCCCCCCCCCCCCCCCCCCCCCCCCCCCCCCCCCCCCCCCCCCCCCCCCCCCCCCCCCCCCCCCCCCCCCCCCCCCCCCCCCCCCCCCCCCCCCCCCCCCCCCCCCCCCCCCCCCCCCCCCCCCCCCCCCCCCCCCCCCCCCCCCCCCCCCCCCCCCCCCCCCCCCCCCCCCCCCCCCCCCCCCCCCCCCCCCCCCCCCCCCCCCCCCCCCCCCCCCCCCCCCCCCCCCCCCCCCCCCCCCCCCCCCCCCCCCCCCCCCCCCCCCCCCCCCCCCCCCCCCCCCCCCCCCCCCCCCCCCCCCCCCCCCCCCCCCCCCCCCCCCCCCCCCCCCCCCCCCCCCCCCCCCCCCCCCCCCCCCCCCCCCCCCCCCCCCCCCCCCCCCCCCCCCCCCCCCCCCCCCCCCCCCCCCCCCCCCCCCCCCCCCCCCCCCCCCCCCCCCCCCCCCCCCCCCCCCCCCCCCCCCCCCCCCCCCCCCCCCCCCCCCCCCCCCCCCCCCCCCCCCCCCCCCCCCCCCCCCCCCCCCCCCCCCCCCCCCCCCCCCCCCCCCCCCCCCCCCCCCCCCCCCCCCCCCCCCCCCCCCCCCCCCCCCCCCCCCCCCCCCCCCCCCCCCCCCCCCCCCCCCCCCCCCCCCCCCCCCCCCCCCCCCCCCCCCCCCCCCCCCCCCCCCCCCCCCCCCCCCCCCCCCCCCCCCCCCCCCCCCCCCCCCCCCCCCCCCCCCCCCCCCCCCCCCCCCCCCCCCCCCCCCCCCCCCCCCCCCCCCCCCCCCCCCCCCCCCCCCCCCCCCCCCCCCCCCCCCCCCCCCCCCCCCCCCCCCCCCCCCCCCCCCCCCCCCCCCCCCCCCCCCCCCCCCCCCCCCCCCCCCCCCCCCCCCCCCCCCCCCCCCCCCCCCCCCCCCCCCCCCCCCCCCCCCCCCCCCCCCCCCCCCCCTCCCCCCCCCCCCCCCCCCCCCCCCCCCCCCCCCCCCCCCCCCCCCCCCCCCCCCCCCCCCCCCCCCCCCCCCCCCCCCCCCCCCCCCCCCCCCCCCCCCCCCCCCCCCCCCCCCCCCCCCCCCCCCCCCCCCCCCCCCCCCCCCCCCCCCCCCCCCCCCCCCCCCCCCCCCCCCCCCCCCCCCCCCCCCCCCCCCCCCCCCCCCCCCCCCCCCCCCCCCCCCCCCCCCCCCCCCCCCCCCCCCCCCCCCCCCCCCCCCCCCCCCCCCCCCCCCCCCCCCCCCCCCCCCCCCCCCCCCCCCCCCCCCCCCCCCCCCCCCCCCCCCCCCCCCCCCCCCCCCCCCCCCCCCCCCCCCCCCCCCCCCCCCCCCCCCCCCCCCCCCCCCCCCCCCCCCCCCCCCCCCCCCCCCCCCCCCCCCCCCCCCCCCCCCCCCCCCCCCCCCCCCCCCCCCCCCCCCCCCCCCCCCCCCCCCCCCCCCCCCCCCCCCCCCCCCCCCCCCCCCCCCCCCCCCCCCCCCCCCCCCCCCCCCCCCCCCCCCCCCCCCCCCCCCCCCCCCCCCCCCCCCCCCCCCCCCCCCCCCCCCCCCCCCCCCCCCCCCCCCCCCCCCCCCCCCCCCCCCCCCCCCCCCCCCCCCCCCCCCCCCCCCCCCCCCCCCCCCCCCCCCCCCCCCCCCCCCCCCCCCCCCCCCCCCCCCCCCCCCCCCCCCCCCCCCCCCCCCCCCCCCCCCCCCCCCCCCCCCCCCCCCCCCCCCCCCCCCCCCCCCCCCCCCCCCCCCCCCCCCCCCCCCCCCCCCCCCCCCCCCCCCCCCCCCCCCCCCCCCCCCCCCCCCCCCCCCCCCCCCCCCCCCCCCCCCCCCCCCCCCCCCCCCCCCCCCCCCCCCCCCCCCCCCCCCCCCCCCCCCCCCCCCCCCCCCCCCCCCCCCCCCCCCCCCCCCCCCCCCCCCCCCCCCCCCCCCCCCCCCCCCCCCCCCCCCCCCCCCCCCCCCCCCCCCCCCCCCCCCCCCCCCCCCCCCCCCCCCCCCCCCCCCCCCCCCCCCCCCCCCCCCCCCCCCCCCCCCCCCCCCCCCCCCCCCCCCCCCCCCCCCCCCCCCCCCCCCCCCCCCCCCCCCCCCCCCCCCCCCCCCCCCCCCCCCCCCCCCCCCCCCCCCCCCCCCCCCCCCCCCCCCCCCCCCCCCCCCCCCCCCCCCCCCCCCCCCCCCCCCCCCCCCCCCCCCCCCCCCCCCCCCCCCCCCCCCCCCCCCCCCCCCCCCCCCCCCCCCCCCCCCCCCCCCCCCCCCCCCCCCCCCCCCCCCCCCCCCCCCCCCCCCCCCCCCCCCCCCCCCCCCCCCCCCCCCCCCCCCCCCCCCCCCCCCCCCCCCCCCCCCCCCCCCCCCCCCCCCCCCCCCCCCCCCCCCCCCCCCCCCCCCCCCCCCCCCCCCCCCCCCCCCCCCCCCCCCCCCCCCCCCCCCCCCCCCCCCCCCCCCCCCCCCCCCCCCCCCCCCCCCCCCCCCCCCCCCCCCCCCCCCCCCCCCCCCCCCCCCCCCCCCCCCCCCCCCCCCCCCCCCCCCCCCCCCCCCCCCCCCCCCCCCCCCCCCCCCCCCCCCCCCCCCCCCCCCCCCCCCCCCCCCCCCCCCCCCCCCCCCCCCCCCCCCCCCCCAACCCCCCCCCCCCCCCCCCCCCCCCCCCCCCCCCCCCCCCCCCCCCCCCCCCCCCCCCCCCCCCCCCCCCCCCCCCCCCCCCCCCCCCCCCCCCCCCCCCCCCCCCCCCCCCCCCCCCCCCCCCCCCCCCCCCCCCCCCCCCCCCCCCCCCCCCCCCCCCCCTCCCCCCCCCCCCCCCCCCCCCCCCCCCCCCCCCCCCCCCCCCCCCCCCCCCCCCCCCCCCCCCCCCCCCCCCCCCCCCCCCCCCCCCCCCCCCCCCCCCCCCCCCCCCCCCCCCCCCCCCCCCCCCCCCCCCCCCCCCCCCCCCCCCCCCCCCCCCCCCCCCCCCCCCCCCCCCCCACCCCCCCCCCCCCCCCCCCCCCCCCCCCCCCCCCCCCCCCCCCCCCCCCCCCCCCCCCCCCCCCCCCCCCCCCCCCCCCCCCCCCCCCCCCCCCCCCCCCCCCCCCCCCCCCCCCCCCCCCCCCCCCCCCCCCCCCCCCCCCCCCCCCCCCCCCCCCCCCCCCCCCCCCCCCCCCCCCCCCCCCCCCCCCCCCCCCCCCCCCCCCCCCCCCCCCCCCCCCCCCCCCCCCCCCCCCCCCCCCCCCCCCCCCCCCCCCCCCCCCCCCCCCCCCCCCCCCCCCCCCCCCCCCCCCCCCCCCCCCCCCCCCCCCCCCCCCCCCCCCCCCCCCCCCCCCCCCCCCCCCCCCCCCCCCCCCCCCCCCCCCCCCCCCCCCCCCCCCCCCCCCCCCCCCCCCCCCCCCCCCCCCCCCCCCCCCCCCCCCCCCCCCCCCCCCCCCCCCCCCCCCCCCCCCCCCCCCCTCCCCCCCCCCCCCCCCCCCCCCCCCACCCCCCCCACCCCCCTCCCCCCCCCCCCCCCCCCCCCCCCCCCCCCCCCCCCCCCCCCCCCCCCCCCCCCCCCCCCCCCCCCCCCCCCCCCCCCCCCCCCCCCCCCCCCCCCCCCCCCCCCCCCCCCCCCCCCCCCCCCCCCCCCCCCCCCCACCCCCCCCCCCCCCCCCCCCCCCCCCCCCCCCCCCCCCCCCCCCCCCCCCCCCCCCCCCCCCCCCCCCCCCCCCCCCCCCCCCCCCCCCCCCCCCCCCCCCCCCCCCCCCCCCCCCCCCCCCCCCCCCCCCCCCCCCCCCCCCCCCCCCCCCCCCCCCCCCCCCCCCCCCCCCCCCCCCCCCCCCCCCCCCCCCCCCCCCCCCCCCCCCCCCCCCCCCCCCCCCCCCCCCCCCCCCCCCCCCCCCCCCCCCCCCCCCCCCCCCCCCCCCCCCCCCCCCCCCCCCCCCCCCCCCCCCCCCCCCCCCCCCCCCCCCCCCCCCCCCCCCCCCCCCCCCCCCCCCCCCCCACCCCCCCCCCCCCCCCCCCCCCCCCCCCCCCCCCCCCCCCCCCCCCCCCCCCCCCCCCCCCCCCCCCCCCCCCCCCCCCCCCCCCCCCCCCCCCCCCCCCCCCCCCCCCCCCCCCCCCCCCCCCCCCCCCCCCCCCCCCCCCCCCCCCCCCCCCCCCCCCCCCCCCCCCCCCCCCCCCCCCCCCCCCCCCCCCCCCCCCCCCC
>JAGVSP010004128.1:45000-48073 GCA_022494985.1 Micrasema minimum
AAGTGAGTGAAAACTTATTTTTTGAGTAGAAAATACCATTATCAAAATTGATCAAAAGATTTAGAGAACATATAGGTCTTAAGTTTCTTTCGAAACATCACTTCACTCCCACAGTTGCGCACTTCTGGTGGGAGAGCATTCCAAGCCACAGGGCCCGCAACCGCAAAAGCGCGCTCTCCAAATTTTGTGCGCTGATTACGGATCGGTACTAAAACCCTGCCTATAGCTGTAGATGTAGCTGATCGAAGTGTGAGACGTCTTTCAGCACAGTGGTAGCGCATATGGCTACCGTGCAAGAGGACGCGTGATCTATTTCCGATGGGGTCAACATGAAATATTTATTAACATATTAATATTTCACGTGTGATATCTTGGACTGGTTCTGAAGCGTAAGACCGACCATTTTACATTCGTGTAATAAAATGTAATACCTGCACTTATATGTTTTTTTGTCATAAATGTATTTGAAGTGACTAACTAACTAACTAACCATCACGCCATTTCCCCGTAGGATAGGCAGAGACGATAGAACGCCATACCCCTCTGTCCTGACAGACTTCCTTTGCTTCCTCTACATTCATATACATTTTCTCATGCACATACGCCGATTATTCCGACTTTTCACATGACCACTTTCAAGTACTTGACGTACTGGTCATGCCATGTCTTTCTCGGCCTTTCGCGGCTTCTACATCCAGACACACTTGCATTTAAACTTCTTTTAGCCGTTCTTTCATCACTCATTCGCTCCACATGACCAAACCATCGTAAAAGCCCTTTCTTAATTTTGTCGATAATGCTTATCTCAGCCTTGCACTCTGCTCTAATTTCGACATTTGTACACCTATCATACATATCATACATACCACAAACATAGATCGCATTTCAACAGCATTCAGTCTACTTTCATCCTTCTTTTTCCAACACCACGCTTCACTACCATACATAAGGGTTGGTACCAGAACTCCGTTGTGTACTGACAATTTTGCTTCTTTCGATAAGTTCTTATTTGCCACTATCGATTTCAAGGCACCATTAACTCTGTTTCCAGCACTAACTCTTCTCTCAATCTTTGAAGTGATAATAATAATAATAATCGGCTTACTTATATAACGCCATTATTGTGAAAAATCACCTCAAGGGCGCTTTACAATTAAAAATACTGTTTAACCCAAACTCCTAGCGGTAGACTATATTACCTGTAACTTGAGCAGACTAGGGCAATTACGCATCTGGGATTTGTATTATATTATGTGAAATTTCAAAAAGATGCGTTTTTAATTGAGACCGAAATTGACTATTAGGGCTCTGAATGATGCGTAAGTGTGAAGGCAGTCGATTCAGGCAGAGGGTCAAGCCTGTGCAAAAGCACGATCGCCAAACTTGGTGTTTGGACTTCGCCGGGGTTCACAAAGTCTTCCTCTGGCTGAATCGAGTGCGGATCTTATGCCCGCTTTATATGGGACAGTTTCTTGTTCAGAAAACTACACAGTTTCTTGTTCAGAAAACTGTGCAGTCTGTCAAACTTCTGTCAAAAGACACGCTAAATATGTGTATTTTTGAAACGCGATTGTAAGTTATTATCGTATGTTTGCTCTCAGGAAATTGTATATTTAGCTAGTAATGTTATTGGTGTTTTACGTATTTAAAAGCATACAATAAACCAATGTCTACTTAAACATTTACATAAAAAACATTGACTGTCATGTCAGTTTAAATCTGACACTAGCACACAGTTTTTCATGCAGTTTTAGCTTTATACGGGACCGTTTTCAGACTGCACAGAAAACTGTGTAGTAAACTGTCCCATATATAGCGGGCTTTAGAGTTATATTTGTTTTGTGCTGGTAAAAAATATACTCAAAATAATTTCATAAATCTAGACTCAAAAACGTAAAATTAGGAATTGTGACACTAATATCCTTCAAATACACCGCTGAAAGTTTCTACGTGACAAATGACCTATTTTGAAGAAATGATAATACAAAAAGAAATTCTCGGAACATATTAAAGGTAATAAAGGTCGTGTTTCAAAGAAACATTAACCATTTTCTTATTAATTTTTATAAACTTATTTTTCAATGCAAGTAGGTACATTATTTCATAGTTTATATTTTAAGTAGCCTTATTGGTTAAGGAATGGTTAAAGGATATTCCATTCAAAATCAATTAGGATTATTTAAATAGCAGGTAAATGTGTCGAGTGAAAGTAAACCGCTTAGCAACCATTGAATAATCATATATTATTACCAGCACAGGGTTTATTTTTATTTTTACATAAGATGATACTATAATATTATATATTATTACCTAGCCCTATACAGAGGGTCCAACGCCTTGCAGGGTACCCGCTCGCACAGCGCGGGTGTTAACTGTGCGATTGTGGAGCATAAATATGGGTGAACTGGATGTGAATTTGTGAATGAATATTTCAATGAGATTGGCTTGTATGTTCCACCTCAGTGAGAGATCTCTACACAAAGATTTCGTACGAATGCAAGTCGGAATTATCCTGTTAATAGAGCAATCCACTTGCTGAATACGGCTTCTGCGCCAAAATTGATATTTTTAAATGTACATACAGGGTGTAACAAAACTCGACGTACAACCCGAAAACTGGTGAATCTACATCGTATTTGGAGACGATTTTGTAATTCGACTTTTTAATCTGAGCTTGAAAAATAATTTTTTTCTTCTCAAAAAAGTTTTCATGAGTATGGAAGATTAAGTAAAATTGCTCAAATTCTTATTAAAACACGTTTTTTAATTTTGTTTTCTTTATGGATAGTATTAATTTGACTAAAAAAACTTCGAAAAAAAAAATCAACTTCGTACTCAATTTTCTCGAAAACTAAGGGTCAAATCAAAAAAAATTATTCTATAAAATCGACTCAAAATAGTATGTAGATTCACTAGTTTGCCGCTTGTACATTGAGTTTCGTTACACCCTGTATAGACATTTCGTTGACTATCTCCTTTCATAATATATGCTTAAGGAGATGGTCGATGAGTGTCTATGCCACGTTATAATTTTTTTTTAAATTCAATATTTCAGTCGGCTGTAATGGAAGTT
>JAGVSP010004129.1:0-12759 GCA_022494985.1 Micrasema minimum
TTAAAAACTTAAAAAATTTGTTCATTTTTTTTTGGGGGGGAAGGGGACCTTAAACAAAAAATGAAAGGACCCCTTCCTGAAAACGTATTTAAAATTTCACCGGGTTTTTTTACCCATTTTTAAAAAAAAAATAATTAAAAAAAAAAATTTAACAAACCCCTTAAGCCACCCCCTAGGGGAAAAAATAAAGATTTTGGGAGATTTTTTTTTCTTTTTTTTATCTTTCCCCCCTATTTTATTTTAAAAAAAAAAAATTTAATTTCAGGGTTTTTTTGGTTGGGTTTTAATAGAATTTTTTTAAAATTTTTTTAGCCGTTTTTTCCCCCCTTTCCTTTCCCTCCAAAACCCAAAAACCCTTTCAAATTTTGCTTTTTTATTGTTATCCCCAAATTCCGCTTTGACCTATCACATTTAAACCTTCCCTAGTTAAAGGAATTCGGATTTCGTTCTTTTGTTTTTTTTGGGGGTTTTATTAGGGGGGGGGGACTTTTTTTTAAAATGGGGCAATAACAAAGAGGAATAACATCACTAAAGCCCACTATATACATATACGGGACAGTTTACTACACAGTTTCCTGTGCAGTCTGAAAACAGTCCCATATAAAGCTAAAACTGGATGAAAAACTGTGTGCTAGTGTTAGATTCTCACTGTGCGCTTATTCCACACATTTTTTCACACAATTTTGGCCTATCGGCTAACGGCTAACTATCGAATAACACAACTATTTGACAGATGAGTAATGTTGCCTGTAAAATCGGTAGAGCCTCCTAAAGTTATTTATAATATGTTGAATTTATCTGCGCATATAATTGCATAAAATAAATGTTTAAAAATTTAAAATCAAAATCTGTTAAATCAGTAGATTCGATAAATCTCCACAAAATCGATAGATCTGAAAAAAATCGATAAGATAGGCGACGATAGAGATTATCAGTATGGCAACATTTATTGGCAGTCCGACTGTGTATTCTATGGTCCGACTGTCGCGTTTCTGCGCATGCCTACAGACAGTAAACTGTGCCGTGTAAAGGTAAAATTCACACCGCGCAGTTTTTATTGGACAGAAAACGGTACAAAAAAATTTGTAGTTTTCTGAACAAAAAACTACACAGTAAACTGTCCCGTATAAAAGTGGGCTTAGCAACCAATTTTGCGATATGCTAATGTACAGAGCCATGCATGATGCCGCTCCAGAGTATTTAAAAAACCTTTGCATTCCAGATAAACTAACTGAAAGACGTCTCACACTCCGATCAGCTACATCTACAGCTATAAGCAAGGTTTTAATGCCGATCCGCAACCAACGCACAAAATTTGGGGAGCGCGTTTTTGCGGTTGCAGGCCGTTGCATATCATAATATGCAACTGAGGCGTAAGACTGATCATCTTGCGTTCATGTAATCATCAAGATTCACTACACTTGGTGTACCAATGCAGTGCCCTATGCACCATTGGGAGCGTATTAGTAGTAGAAAAACTATATTTTGTATTATCACGGTGATGATTAACAAGTTTGCCGGTAGACGGTGGATGGGGACGGCGCAGGATGGGGAGAAGTGGAGACGGCAGTGGACCTCCACGGACTAGTATGATGAATATATAAATAAGTTCGGTTTGTAATGTTCAGTTCGATCCTAAAATAATAAGTTGAAAAGGTTTAATTTGATCGGCTTATAGGAATAAATTTGAACTGGAGGTAAAAGCTTTTTTTTTGGAATAACTTTGATGGAGAGGCTTCTGTATGGCAGGGTTGACAGTAATAAAAAAAATTGACAATAAAATAATATGTCAATGTATGAAAAGCGAGTTAGCTAGTTACGCGCTGGTGAATGGTTTTCGATTCGTAACATATACAGGGCGTCCCAAACTTATGGGACATGAAGGGGAAGTACCTTAAATATCGTAGATAGTGTATTTTGCTGAAAAAAGACTTTATGTTACTTTTTAAAAGTTAGTAATTCTGCATTCATAGATTTTCTAAAAATTACTTGCTTCGTCTGGGAATCGAACCGACTTAAATGTCAAAAAAAAAATCAACCTACTTTTATGATGCTAATCGAAAGAATAACTAAAAAATAATAACTTTGCTTAAGTAACATGGTATTTTTAAAAAAAGGAACAACATGAAATTAATCATTTTAATCAAATTAAAAACATACATGAAAGTGCCGTAGTCAATTAAGTAAGTATTTTTGTAAATTAATTAATTAAATGCTCAAAATGTGATCCCTCTTGTCTTACGCAAATCGCCTGACTCAATCATTTTACGTTGTTCCTTTCTTTTAAAGTACTATGTTACTTAAGCAAAGTTATTATTTTTTAGCTATTCTTTCGATTGGCATCATAAAAGTAGGGTGATCTTTTTTGGACATTTAAGTCGGTTCGATTCCCAGACGAAGCAAGTAATTTTTAGAAAATCTATGAATGCAGAATTACTAACTTTTAAAAGTAACATAAAGTCTTCTTTCAGCAAAATACACTATCTACGATATTTAAGGTACTTCCCCTTCATGTCCCATAAGTTTGGGACGCCCTGTATACAAAATCAAAAATGTTACCTGGTGTGGATATTCGCTGACAAGCGGAATGGGGAATGTTGTAGTACGTAAAGTGGCTACTTAACCCAGCCAATGACAGGCCATAAGCCCTGTAAACGCTCGAATATCCATATTCCTGAATTTGGAAAAAAATCTACTTCATCTCTGTAGGGATATAAAATGAAATAAATATGTGTTAAAACTGAAACCTTGCATTATTTAATTTAATTAGATATCTTCCATAGTTTTTATTTAAATTTTACTTCAAGAATTATCTTGTTAAGATTCTACTACTACTACCCCTTATCCGCACCCTATGGTGCATAAGGCACTGCATCGGTACACCGAGTGCAGTGTATCTTGATCATTTTATTACATGAAGGTAAGACGATCAGTCACACGCTTCAGTACCAGCTCAAGGTATCACACATAAAACATTAATATGAAAATCACGTGTTAATAAATGTTAAGATTACTTTAAAAAAATATTTCTTTTTTCAACCTGGATTCATAAGTCTTATGACACATTCGACTCCAAATATGATGTAGATTCACCAGTTTTCGGGTTGTACCACGAGTTTTTTTACACACCGTGTTTTTAACATCCTCTTCGCTAGTCTTTAATGTCAATTTGTAAGGGCTTTCACAAACCCGTTAATTAGATTGTAATAAAAAAACCAAAATAAAACCATAGAATACAACCTGTTTACTTGATACTCCTGATAATGACTACGTGAAGATTTTCTTGAACGATTCGTTAATTACATTAATTCATTGTGACTTGTGGTTGAATGGTAGGTACACATGATAACTCGTTTCTACACCACGGGTTCATTTCCCGATCCGACAGGCGGAAGGACGGTGTATGAGAGTGAATGAAGCGACAGTTTATTGATCCGTGGTGAAGATGATACCTGAGTAATTGGATGATCATTGACTAGAAAATAATACAGCCATCATTATTGAAAGATTAGTAAGTGGCCATTCAACCCAGCCAAATGATTGAGCATATATTTTTTAATTATTATATTTATTTAGTACTTTATAATTTACATAGACTAATATTATTTTTTCCTAACTATTCTTGTCCTAACATTATACATTTTTAAGATTTAGCCATAATATAATACACTAATATTTTTCACACATATAATTTTTACAAGTGCTTGAAATTGGGGAATGTAAGAAATCGGAATAATCGACGTGCGAGCATGCATGAATGTGGAGGAAGCAAGAGAAGTGAGCCAGGACAGAGTGGAGTGCGTTCTATCCTCTCTGCCTACCCCTTCGTGGGAAAGGCGTGATGGTTATAATTTTTACATTTAACCCTAAATAAATGGTCATTTTGTCCATTTCTTATATCATCTGGAATCTCCTCATACATTTTAATGCCCTTATACATTAGACACTTCTGTGACACAGTTTTTCTTTTCTTTTCTAATCTTATATATTTTGAACATTGTTGAACATTTTTGAACATTTTTGTTGCATATTTATGAAAAAAGTCATTGTTTTTATTTGTTTTGCAAATATCTTGGAATTACCCCTTTAACAGTTTTGTTAATTTCATTAGCAACATTATATTTAATTCCTTGGTCTACTGACATAATATTCAAAAGTTTAATCTTTTTTATAATGTTTGTTCTTCTACTGCACTTCAATATGATTCGCATGGCTTGTTTTGTAAAATTTGCAATTTTTTTAGCTCTCCTACATTACTAAGGTATAATATAGATGAGCAGTAGTCTATATGTGGAACAATTATACTGTTGTATATTAGGAGTGATAATATTTTATCTAGTTTATTTCTAATTCTTCCTAAGGTGGGTATAAGAATATGAACATTGTTTTTTTTTTTAAATAAATTACTCGGAGCATCCTGTACAGTTCCGCGTCCTGAAGTTCTGACGTAAGCTGCCAGCGAGTTGTTCACTAGTGGTCGTCTAGGACGCCGTAAACCTAATGTCATGCATTTTTTTAAATCACTCCGTGCACCTTGCCAAGTCGGTACAACGCAACGTTCCGAAGTTTTGACGTAAACTGCCGGCGAATTTTCGACAACAGTGGACGTCTAGGACTTTAGGAATCTGATGTCTCGTAATATAGGCAAGCGTGGTTAAACTCGGGAGGCATACGTAGTATATGGCACACCGATGACAGTTGACAATGGTTACTGAGTACGTTGCCTCACTTCTGCTTTTCTTACAAAAGCCAACAACTACACACCTATTTACCTGCTTACGAAGCCACCACACATCTATTTACATGTTTACGAAACTGTCACACATCTATTGACCTGTTTAAGAAACCACCACACATATATTGACCTGTTTACGAAACCACCACACATATATTGACCTGTTTACGAAACCACCACACATATATTGACCTGTTTACGAAACCACCACACATTTATTGACCTGTTTATGAAACCACCTAACATCTATTGGCCTTAGGTAAAAAATTGTATTTAATTAAAACACAAAGAGTTCTTACACAGGTTTTTTATTAAAAACACTTTTGTCGTCGACGCGTTTCGTCTTATTAGGAAACGCGTCGACGACAAAAGTGTTTTTAATAAAAAACCTGTGTAAGAACTCTTTGTGTTTTAATTAAATACAATTTTTTACCTAAATAAAAATGGAGTTCTACGAACTAACCTCAAAAACAATAAATCTCTTGGCCTGTTTACGAAACCACCACACATTTTTTTACCTGTTTACGAAACCACCAGACATCTATTTTACCTGTTAACAAAACCTTATTACATTATAGGTCTGTATTTTGTATTATTTACAAAATATAATTTGTTTATAAGTATTTTTATTTTAAATCTGTAATTAGCATCCCCGTCTAATGGTTCTGCGTAACGCGAAACCGGTCATCAGAAATAATGACTCTCTAGTAGAGGAAATAATGAGTTCTCATTTTGTGTAGTTCCAATTCGCCATTTCGCTAACGAATAGGTTTGCATTTCAAAATCAATATGTCGGGATTAAATGGGCGAAACGCATCGATGATTGCTTTGCGATAATAATTTCATAGTCTCGTGGGGCGATGGTAACTATGTTAAATGGCGCTATATAAATTTTTCATTTTAAAATAAAATAATAAACGTCCATTGGCTCTGTATGTGCGTCAGGGTGTGCAGAGACGATAGAACGCCACGCCGCTCGGTCCTGGCATACTTCTCTTGCTTCCTCCACATTCATACATCCTCTCATGCACGTCGATTATTATGACTTTCACATGCCCACTTTCAAGCACTTGTTGTACTTGATCCTGTCTTGTCTCTTTCGGCCTCCCTCGACTTTTACATCCAGGCCCACTAGCATCATAGATTTTTTTAAGCCGTTCTTTTATCATCCATTATCTCTACGTGACCGAACCATTCTTAAAGACCTTTCTTAATTTCGTCGATAATGCATAAATGCTATGCCCTAATTTCGACATTAGTGCACCTATCATACATGGTTAAGGATTGCTTTTCAAAAATATTCAGGGGACTTGCACAGGGGACTTGCACTAGCACAGACATAACTTTTCGAATTCCAGTATAAGATATCACTAACTTCATTCGGTACTTTGCGAAAGAATTTGTACGGCGGCATCAAAGCAAAAGTAATTGTGTTCTTTCCGATTTTCTATTTTTTTAATTAAAAAAATTGATTGAAAAATAACAATATCAAGGGAATTTTTTTAAAATTTTTACGATGTCATATGAATTTTCTAGCGCGGTTTGAAACAGCGCTTTTTCAAATCGCTCGCAAAATCCTCCATTTAGCGCGCATGCGGTGTGACGTCACATCAATATGAGCGCTCACTTCGTAATGAATTTCCCGCCTTTTATAATGGACGGGTATGACGTCATTAGCCAATAACGGGCGTTAAAAGTCACTCGTAATTTCGTGTTTTTTTAAAACATAAATTTATAAATGAAAATAACATTTTTGATCATTGTGTGTTTTATATTGTTGGAATTGTAAAAAATATATTTTAAATATTTATAACGTTTTCAAGGTTATTCATGCTATCGGGAACAACCCTATTAACGAAGTTATAATAAATAAACCACTATGCCACGAGTCGTGCAAAAAAATGTACCTACATAAATAAATTGGGTGTTTAAAAAAAAATGGTGTGTATAATTTGAATACTAAAATTGTATTATGTAGGGAGTCCTTAAAACTCCTTAAATTTCGTAAGAAATTTTCTGTTTTCTTTTATACAAAAATATAAACGGATATAAATAAGCAACTAAGCTTTAGCTGTCATAATAAATAAAGTTCTTCATAATATTTTGTGTATGAATAAACACATTAAGTCCGCGTCACAATTCGCTTTGGAATTACACTTTTTTATTCGTGTGCATCCGTCTCAATACCGTCTAGAGACACCATTCTGCTAAAAATATTGTTTTCAAACAGTTAACGAAATTTAAAAAAATATATAGGTACTAAATGATTTGATATTATTGATATCCTAACAGAGACAGAGAAACTTTGGACACGAATGTGGATTATCTAGGCGTTTGCAGGGCTTATGACCTACAATGAGAGCCCCACCCTTTCCCTAGACTGCTTTAAAGACTATTGAGTCTTTTTTCAGTCCAGCCAACTCTACCGATTTTTTCAAAAAGCTAAGCCGCGATTTTAAGATTGTTAGTGTGATAAAAATACGGATGAATTTACGATTATGTACGCGAACAAATGCTTTCATTGTACCCCTACCACCGTCTCGGCTTATGTATTATAATTGTCATTGTTTCCATCACCCAAACCAACCAGAGTCGGCCCAAATTAACAGTGGTAGGGATGTTAGTTTCTACCCCGATCATTATTTATTAGTAATTACAACCACCCGTGTGGAGACCGGTATCCCGCCTCGCCAGGCCCCCCATCCCAGACATCCACCCGTGCATCCGCGGTCAGGGTCTCAATGGAGGGGGGATTAGGGAAAAGAGGAGAGGGGACAGAACGCATGTGTGCATCTCAAACTATCATCCTATCTGGCAGACACTATTTCATACGTCCCCTGCCGTACCTTATCACAATACCTATCCAAAGACCATCCTATCCTTACAAAAGACACAATACAATTGAGTTGAGGGATGGGATATAATTTGAGACCTTTACGCACGCACACACAAACAGCCCGGGACAAGCCGCCCGTGCGAAGGCACACCAAGTCCCCCCCGGGGACTACCCCACTAAGCACTCTATTAGTTCTAGATACTTCCTTTTACGGACCAACGTAAAAGAAATTTTTGATTTAACTATTAAACTAACATTTTGAAATGAATAAAAAACTTCTAGACAAATGACTGCACCAATAACCCATGCTGGGGCGGCATATCAAATATTATCAAATATACCAAACATTAACAGAGAAACTCGAAACGAATGTGGGTTATCCTAGGCGTTTTACAGGGCTTATGAACCTGTCATGAGGCTGGTTAAGTGCCACCTTGATGTATTACAACATTCCCCATTCCGCCCATCTCATCTGACAACCAATGTATGACAAATTTTTTGAAACTGTGTTATATATGTAGAGTTTTTGTCAGAATAATCCACATGCGAGTTGTGTTTGTCGACAGATTTTAAATATTCTTTCCCTATAGTGACATCTGTTGAGACAATAGTTAAGCATTTTTTGGGGCATCTAACTTTATGTTAGATTGCCCCAAAAGTAATACATCAATTAAGTGACACTCATAAGCCCAGCCAATGACAGGTCATTCGTTTCCCCTGTTAAATGCTTCCTAAATAACCCACATTCGTCGCCAGGGTTTCTCTGTCTCTGTTAGAGCATCAACGCAATAATAATAATTGCCACTCTGTGTACTTGACTTAAATTGCTCTCCCTTAATCCGCACCCAATGGTGCATAGGGCACTGCATTAATATCATGGTATTATCCATAGAGGTGTTGAACAATTGGGAAACCCCCTCTTTGATAGTCGTTGTGCAGGGCGGTGAGTTCCGCTCGCGATAATACTACGCTTATGAGATGGGGATGCTTACCTTGGGGGAAAGTATTGAATATTTTAGTGAGGTTCTGTATCGGAATGATACTTATTATACAGGGTGTAACAAAACTACGATGTACAAAGCGGGAAACAGTGAATAAACGTTTTATTGTGGTTCCGTCATGGGATTTTGCATATTTTTATTATTATTTGACCCAATATTTTCGAGAAAATTTCAGTACGAAGGTGATTTTTTTTAAATATAATTTGTTTAGTGAAAAAATTTGTATATAGTTATAGTTGATGGCGAAGATGAATTAGTAGTACATAATGACATCTGATTAAAGCGCAGACAGGTCAAATTAGTGAATAATGTGGCTACGTAACCAGGCAATGGGGGATAAGTCCATGTGGCTCCTTCTGCCAATGACGGTCATAACGCCCTATAGATACCCACTCGTTTCCAAGATTATCCTGTCTCTGTTTGGATTTCAATATATCTGTATCAGCCCAACATGGGTATAATCCAGTATTTGTATACGTTCAAAATGTTGTAAAAAGATTTGACTTAGTTAGATTTCAAATTTGATGTAAGTTCACCAGTTTTCGGGCTGTACTAAGAGTTTTGTAACTCCGTGTATTTCCACCATGTCTCATAGAATATTGTACAGTCATGGTGTTTACCTTACAATAATATATACGTGTAGCTCAATCTTAGATAACTTTCGACGTTGTTAAAAACATGCTAACCACTGCTAACCGACGATAACGATTTACCTATCACTATGACTAACGTTCAATATGATTTCGCCGAGCCGAGCATTGCCGATCTGAGCCGTGCGGAGCACTCGATGCACGCGATATCGCAGGCGAGCCGTACGTCAAACTTTCATCTGGGGCCCATCGCGCTTGCACGCGATTTGGAGCGTACAGGGTTCCAGGCATCGCGCTTGTCGGACTGCTATTCGCCTGCGGTTCTCAATTTGGCTTGCCGAAAACCGGCTAAATTATAATTAAAAGATTGAATGAAGATTTGTGCGAATAAGATATATCTCGGAAATTGGCTCGCGACCTAGTATGCGCTCGTTTAACTTAATCCCGATCGATAATTTTTAAACGCGTGTTCCATTGTGATCGCGAAAACGTTAAACATCCATGGGTAAGAAATCGTTATTCACGCGCTTATTACCGAGTCGGTACTGATCTGTGATCGAGCAAGTGGTATATCATTCCGATATCTAGATTGAAGGGAGCAGTCGACAGTCGAAGTTGACAGGTGTCATAATTATGAATATATTTATAATAATAAAGCGACATGACACGCGAAGGACTCATCAAGTTCACTCGAACAACTTCGATATTCCAATAGCCCAGTCTAATTACTCCAGAATAAGGCGTTAGCCTTAACTGTTTCGGATGTTTTTGATTCTTTTTTTTTTGTTGTTAAGTGATGTCCCGGGAAGGTTGCAATCAAAAGTCCGGATGAATAAGCAGGTGAGCTTAAGTCAGGATTTTCAAAAAACCAGAAAAAAAAGGGCCTTTTTTTTATTTTTTCAAAAAATCTCGAAAACGCTTTACCCAACCAAAAAAAAATCAAACTCAAAGTAATAGAACACACTAAAAATTCTGTGCGAAAAATTGGAAATTTAAAATTTTTTTAGTATTCTCTTGTAGTTTTCGAAATAATCTCATTGAAAAATCACATATTTTACTGATTTTCTCACTCCTGTTCAACATCTTTTGCCTCGGAAACGGACTTACACCTCGTGAATCCGTACCTCGCACGATAAAAATGTATTATAAATAAAATTGTAGAACAATAATTTATTACATAATCTGTATATTGCGTTTTTTTTAAGTGAAAAGAAATTAATAGTTATAGGTAAAAAATGGTGTGTGTTGTGTACGCCATGCGCCAGCTCGGGATGCAACAACTACACTCATTACGTCAGACCGGTTTATGTTAAGGTCGCTCTCCGGATTTCAGCCTCTTCAATGAAACACTATTTAGCTGTCCGATTTCAAAATCTAGTAAGCTTCGAAAAATAATTCAAGGGGCCATTTCCATAAAAAAAAAAAAAAATTATGACGCCACTTATTATCGAATTCCAAAAAATTGTTGCACAAAATTTTCAGACAAAATGCAGAAAATGTTATTAAAAATTACAATTACCAACCAAAACAGAATAATCAGAAAGCGAGACACGATCATTTAAAGCTTGTATTTTACACGCGATGGCGTTGTGGCGGGAAACAATGACGTCACGCGCACGATGATGACGACTGGCAACGAACGCGTACGAACTGACGCGAAAAAAAAACGAGCATCGACGGAAACTTCCGGAGATCGAGGAGAATCCTTTCGGCCCCCTACGTGATCGCACGCGTATCTACGGAATATTATTCCCGCCAACTTTCGAGAGTATAAAATCATTTTTATTTGAACCATTTTCACCATTCTTTTCATCCATATGGCAGTTAGTTAAGTTTTAGCATCAGTAGTTAGTTTTTGTGAATAAACGACCATTGTAAAAAACGTAAGTACCTGTTTCATTCTCTCTCTCTGTGCACCCACATAAAATCTGGTGTACTCACGAAATGTACTGCTAAATTGGTAACCCACAAGGTTACTAAAGCGTCATCGAATGCATTTCATAGAAAACTCTTTAAACGATTATATCTCGCTTATTAGCTATCCGATTTACAAACGAGTTGCATTAAAGGTTTTGTAATTTGTTATTCTATTACCCTGCATTGACAGAAAATGCATCCAACCTACATGAAAACCATTATTATCTATTACTATTAATCTCCCTTATCCGCCCTCAATGGTGCATAGGACACTGCATCTGTAAACTAAGTGCAGTGATTCTTGATCATTTGTTAGATGAAAGCAAGATGATCGGAACTTTCAAAAAATTAATACATACCATGTTTTGAAATTCGACCCAATTCGCTTGCCGCTACTTTTTTGTTCATTTTCCCCTTTTATCTCGTTCCTCTCTTTTCTACCATTGAATTTTATTCTCACTCGCTTTCTAACGGATACTCCTTTCAATCTTTACTCTTCTTTTAACCCTTTTTATTACTCCGAGATAAACTTTATTTTCACATACGTTAGGGTTACCCTTTCTACTAACATACATTCAGAGATACGTATAAACCGGGTTTAAGAGCGTTTAATTTTACTATTCACTAAAAATACACTATTTATTAAGTACGGTAGTAAAAAACCCATTCCAGGCATTTTGAGTTCCTTCTTATTTATTTATTTATTTAACTTTTTGTACATCGGAGAGTTTATAGCCTAGTTTCTTTCCTTTCTTCCATTCATTCATTCACTATACCATATCCGCTCCCTATGTGGGAGCATATGGAATCCACAAACTGCCTCCAGGCCAAGCGGTCGGCCGCCAGCTCCCGCGCATCCTCCCAAGTCAAGTCCACGTCCCGCAGCTCTGACGCAAACTGCCGACGAATTGTCAACAGTGGACGACCGGGACGCCGAGAACCTGATGCCTTGTAAAAAGGCAAGCATGGTTAAGGCTCTCGGGAGGCATACGTAGTATATGGCGTAGCTAGCCGAAACGCCTTCGCCGGATGACAGTAGATACCAAGGGTTGCTGTGTCCGTTGCCTCACCTCTGTGTTCCTTACAAAGTCAAACCACCGCACACCTAAAATTCTTCTAAGACACGTATTCTCAAAACTTAGTATTCTGCTGTCTTGGGCCCTGGTTAGGTGCCACGATTCGCAGCCATAGAGAAGAACAGGTGTGATGCAGGAGTTATAAAGGCGGCATTTTGTTTTTAACCGAGTAAATATCCGATCTCCAGACAGCTTTCATACTGTTGTTTCTTCCAGCTAACCAATAAAATAAAGAAGTGCAGGTATTTAGAAGAAATTTCTTCAGCAATTTTTTCCTTTGCGCAAGATGTGTGGTGCCTTTTAACTCATCTGGAAGCTTATTTATTTATTTATTTTATTGTTTTTACGCCCATAGAGCTTTTAACATAGACATTTTTAAATTATTACACAGTAGGTAGCTCTTCATTACCGCCAGAGATGGCATCCAGACACTGTTCCCTAAAATGCACTAGATTTGTGGTGAAAACATCAATATTGTTAGTATACTTATTAGCCAGTGCGTGCATTATACGTATCGGTGAGTTTGCACTGTAATTGTTCGATGATTGACCAACCCCGGCTTTTTATTTGGGAGGGTTTTTTATTTTTGGGAAAAGGTTCAAAA
>JAGVSP010004130.1:0-17505 GCA_022494985.1 Micrasema minimum
TTTTTTTATTGTACAATATGTGTTTTTAATGTATATCTATGTAAACAAAAAAAAATCTTTTGAAACAAAAAAAATAAAATAAAAATAAATTATCAAGTAATCGTATTTCGTCGGGATAGTGGCAAAAGTGGTATTTACAGGTCTAAAAAAATAGTAAATGATTATTTTTTTCAGCGTATTACTCTAATAACCGGTTATTCACACGACTAACCACTAATAAATAAAATGAAATGTGGAATTGACCCGCTAGGGTTGTGTAATTAGAAACAAACTACGGTCGCGTGGGGTGAGTCTCGCGGTGTTAAATAGCCAAATTAACTAAAACTTGTGACATGTTTTGAAAAAAGTACGAATAAAAAAGAACTACTACTGCTCTCCTCTTATCCGCACCTAATGGTGCATAGGGCACTGCTTTGGTAGTATGGTAATAAGACCCGGAAAACATAAGAATTATGTAAAAGTATTTGGATGTTTCCACTAAGTAAGAAGCTGCTATATAATATGGAAGGCATAGAAATTGGGTTCTTCCCGATTTTTTATTTTTTATTTCAAAAAATTGATTGAAAAATTACAATAACAAGGGAATTTTTTAAAAAATGTTTACGATGTCATATGAATTTTCTAGCGCGGTTTGAAATAGCACTTTTTCAAATCGCTCGCAAAATCCTCCATTTGGCGCTCACAACGGAATGAATTTCACGCCTTTCACGGTGGACGGGAATGACGTCATCAGCCAATAACGGGCGTTAAAAATCATTCGTATTTTCGTGTTTTAAAAACATAAATTTATAAATGAAAACAAAATTTTTGATCATTGTGTTTTATTTATATCGTTGGAATTGTAAAAATATACTTTAAATATTTATAACGTTTTCAAGGATATTCATGCTATCGGGAAGAACCCAATTGCGAGGAACGTATGGGAAATTTCGATGCACCGGAACCAGAATGTTCTAATATATTTCTCCCCGCATGTAAGATGCCGTCTGCTGTCGCAGCTGGACTGTCATTTCAATACCTTATAATTATTTATCCAGTACAAAAATACGTGTGTAAATACGCAAGATACGCTTAGTTATAATAATATAAATTGTGTTTTAAATCAAATTAAAAATATTACAGTATATACATGGTGTAACAAAACTCGATGTACAAGCGGGAAACCAGTGAATCTACGTCATATTTTGATCGATTTTGTGGAATTTTTATTTTTCTTAACCCATACTTTTAGAGGAAATTGAGTACAAGTTTTTTTTAAATAAATTTTTGCAAATTAATAAAATTTATTTGGTCAAATCAATGGTATCCATAAATAAAACTAAATCCTAACCGCAGTTTAATAAGAATTTGTGCAATTTTACTTAATCTGAGGTACTAGCAAATATTTTATTAGAAGAAAAAATATTGTTTTCTAGCTTACGATTAGCATTCGACTCCAAATATGATGTAGATTCACCAGTTTTCGGGTTGTACCTGTTGTTAGTTTTGTTACTCCATATATAATACATAGATCAGTAGGTACTTTTAACTATTATGCATGAAGTCACAGATTTGAATCCTAACGGGGTAAAATAATTATCGTATTGTTTTCACTATACCACAAAGCGGACAAAAATAAAAATCAGATATTATTGATATCTCAACAGAGACAGAGAAACTCTGGAAACGAATGTGGTTTATCTAGGCGTTTACAGGGCTTATGGCCTGTCATTGGCATGGGGTTAAGTGGCCACTTGATGTATTACAACATTCCCCATTCCGCCCATCATCTGACAACCATGTATGACAATTTTTTGAAACTTGTATATATGTTGAGTTTGAACAGAAGAATCCACATGCGAGTTGTGTTTTCGACAGATTTCAAATTTTTTAAATATTCTTTCCCTATAGTGACATCTGTTGAGAATATAGTAAGGCATCTTCAGGCGTCTTCTAGTAAGTAATCAAGTTCGGATGATCCTTACCTACACCAATAAAGTT
Organism: Micrasema minimum; assembly: GCA_022494985.1. Classification (NCBI taxonomy): domain Eukaryota; kingdom Metazoa; phylum Arthropoda; class Insecta; order Trichoptera; family Brachycentridae; genus Micrasema; species Micrasema minimum. Next base: position 1,981 of record JAGVSP010004130.1, read on the forward strand.
AGATTGCCAAAAAATGCTCAACTATATTCTCAACAGATGTCACTACATATAGGGAAAGAATATTAAAAATATTTAAAATCTGTCGAAAACACAACTCGCATGTGGATTCTTCTGTACAAACTCAACATATATACAAGTTTCAAAAATTTGTCATACATGGTTGTCAGATGATGGGCGGAATGGGGAATGTTGTAATACATCAAGTGGCCACTTTAACCCCATGCAAATGACAGGTCATAAGCCCTGTAAACGCCTAGATAACCCACATTCGTTTCCAGAGTTTCTCTGTCTCTGTTGGGATATCAATGATATCTGATATCAGCCCAGCATGTCTACAAGTATTATTTGTATTAAATCAAAATGTTGTTGTTAAAAATAAAAATCCACCGCCCTCCGATGAAATCATTCCAAACAAATTGATCATTCATATCAAATGTAACAGACAAAATGTTTGCCACTTTCGATTCTTTTCACATCCCTCCATTGTCTAGTGGTATTGTCGCTGCCCTTAGACAACGCGGTCCCGGCCCGATGGGCAAATATGGTCCATTATTCCGCCCGAGCGGGCTCCGAACCCGCGAGGGGCGATTGAAGGCTGACAATGTACACACACGAACCACTGTGCTTAAGCGAGCGCGTAATTATTTAGCTTGTGGGCGAGATCACATCTTTTGTGAAATTGTATTGATTACAAGTGTGAAACTGCAAGCAAATAATATTTTCGGCATGCAATGATGTTTATGTTACATGGATAGACTATTTTCTTCCGTTCCTTGTCATGTCCTAGTCCTAGGAAGATTGAGTCAATTTTAAATAGATATACCAGGATTTCAGGATAAGATCCACGTTAGAAGAAAAAATATAATGACAGTTTCACAATTGATATTTATGAATGTATTGGTTTTTTGTATGTAAAATTATAAACGGTCATTCCTCAAGAGAGTTGACAAAAAAATTATACATTAATCAAAATCAACATGGCCACGAAACTCAAAATAGAAATAGACTGAGGCTACCGTTTCGTAAAAAATCTAAGTCGCAAAATTCTTTGATGCACCGAGCAGTGAAAATGTATGAAGAAATTCCAGAAGAGATAAAAAAAGAAAAAAAAAGTGTCTGTATTTAAGTCTAGATTAAGAAAATATATCTCGAGTAATATTAAATAATTATGTTTAAGGTTTTGCTATTTGCACAAAATAATAAGTGTTTATATTAGGACATACTACAGGACATACTTGTTTAAGAACAAATAAATAAACAGAATGATTAAAATATATTAGATAGTGAAAGATTGACTGTCTCTTTTCCACTGCAAAATACAAATGGAACAACATTTTGGGTCGTGTTCAAATACTTGCACACAAATCTGGATTTTCTCCTAAGACGGGAGTAGGTATATATTTTTATTTATATCCCTACAGAGATGAGGTAGAATTTTTTCAAATTCAGGAATATGGATATTCAAGCGTTTACAGGGCTTATGACCTGTCATTGGCTGGGTTAAAAGTGGCCACTTTATGTAGGTACTACAACATTCCCCATTCCGCTTATTAGCGAATATCCACACCAGGTAACATTTTTTAATTATGATTCCAATCATGATTATTATGACTGCTATTAGCAGGCTGCTTTTGCCGTGTACTTCTTGTCTGCCTGCTGCATCCAAACTGTTTAACTGGTTGACCCTAGTGCAGTGGACAACTAGGCCTGGCAATTTATTCCAGTCTGAAACCACCCTTACTGGGAATGAAGGTTTTCTTAGGATTAAGGTGGAATTGGAGACGATAGAACCTACAGTGGTAACCTACCCCGTAATTGGTGTAGGGATTTTATTGATACATCTCGTGCAGGGGGCGGTTATAACAATACATAATTTAGTATCTGATGAGTTGCAAATATTACCACAATCGGTGCACAGGGCACTCCATTAGTACCTACAACAAGTACAACGTATTATTATACAGTCCAATTTAATTATATTTATTTATTGATTTATTTTATTGTATTTACGCCCTGGGGCTTTTACATAGACATTTTTAAATGATTACACAGTAGGTAGCTATTCATTACCGCCAGAGATGGCATCCAGACAATGTTCCCTAAAATGAACTAGATTTGTGTTGAAAACATCAATATTGTTAGTGTACTTGTTAGCCAGTGTGTGCATTCTTCATATCGGTGAGTTAGCACTGTAATTGGTTGATGATTGGCTACAGTGTAATGTTTGAATATTCAAAAAGTTCATAAAATATAAAAGCAAAAAACCACGCTTTGAAAAAATATTTCATGTTGACCCCGTCGGGAATCGAACCCGCGATCTCATGCACGATAGCCTAACGCGCCAACCACTACACCACGAGGCGGATAATAATTGAAGAGCACAAACAAACAAATTCGCGGTTGATATCTGTGACCGAAACGCCTGACAGATTAAATAGGGTGACCATCAGACGGGCGATAATCCCGTGCGCGGGACTGCACGAACCGAACACAATAACTGCGCCATTGTGTGGCTCAGTGCTAGGGAAATTAATCCTTATCTGTCATTGAGAACTGAGCTTCTATCTGTCACAGACAAATAGTGTGATTACGTTTTTAGAAGGGTTATCCTTATTATTTTGGGTCACCTATACCGTGTCGCTAGCACTTCTGTGTCGATAAGACTCACACTTATCAATGTATATACCTATTAAGCATGCGTAAGCAGCACCAAATCGTCGCAATGATCAAATATCCGCAAATATCTTTGGTCGCCAATAAATAATTACCGTCAATTGATTTTTAACCCGAGCTGCCTCTTCTTTACGCCTGCAGACCCTCGTCGTCCTGGTAGACCGGCGATGACCATTTTACGGATGCACTCGGCGGAGCTGATGGACGCGGGCCTGACGTGGGAGTAGGCGAGAGAGCCGGCTGGAGGTAGGGATCTAGTGATGTCCACATGCCTCCCATAGGAGCGAACGTGGTGAACGAAGAAAGAAGAAGAAAATATAACATCCACTTGGATTAGCACGTTGGGCTAAAATGCATAAAGTCGCGGGTTCGATTCATTAAGGGGGTCAACACAAATTTATTTTCATACAATTTACCCTGGATATCCTGGACAGGCACTGAAAATGCGAATAATATTACATAGAAATAGATATACCAGGATAAGATCCATGTTAAAAGAAACAAATATAATGACAGTCTCACAATTGATATTTATGAATGCAATGGTTTTTGTATATAAAATTATAAACGGGTACTCCTCAAGAGAGTTGAAAAAATTTTTATACACCGTTTCCCACGATGAGACCGCGAAACTCCAGAGGGTGATTATTCATGATATTCTGAGAAAAAAATCTTAATAAAGTTTTTCAAAAAACAAAATTCTAATTTCTTAAAAAAATTATTAAAATATGAATAAAAATTCACGCGTGTAATACCGTCCATTTTTGAACTGGCTAACACCACGTGACCTGCACCAATTTCAGATATGAAATTCGAATTTTGAATGTTCGCACAAGGCAAGGCGTTCGGTGACCAGAGCGGACCCCCACTCCTCCCCGCCCACCGCCACCCGCCACCGCTAGCATTTCAAACAGAAGCCAGTATTACATAGTCGCTTTTTATTAATACTTTTTTTTTATTAATTATTAAAAATGCCCGGATCAAAAAACTTTTTTTTAAACAAAAAGATTTTTTTCTCAGAATACCATGAACAATCACCCTCCGGAGTTTCGCGGTCTCATCGTGGGACACGGTGTATATTAATCAAAATCAACATGGCCATGAAACCCGAAATAGAGATAGACTGAGGCTACCGTTTCGTAAAAAATCTAAGCCACAAAATTCGTTAATGCACCGAGCAGTGAAAATGTTTGAAGAAATACCAGAAGAGATAAAAAAAGTGTCTGTATTTAAGGCTAGGTTAAGAAAATATATTGCAAGTAATGTTTAATAATCATGTTTAAGGTTTTTCTATTTGCACAAAATAATAAAGTGTTTATATTAGGACATACATAAAATTAGGTATGTACTACTTTAAGATCAAATAATACATAAATAAATCACTGCACCGATCATATTACTTTAAAACAAAATAAATAAATAAATATTATGGTAAACTGCGTTTTGTGTTCTAATGCAGTGTCGTATACACACCATTAGGTGTGGAAAAGGCAAAAAAGTAGTATCTTGTAGTAGAAAACATCTGGATTTGTGTCATTATCAAATCGAAGTTTTGAATCACGTTTGAATATTACACTGAGCGTTGGTCGTCCTACCTTCATTTTAAAAAATGATCAAGATACACTGCACTTGGAGTGCCAATTATAGGATAAGATAAGAATTTAGACAGTAGTAGATAGACAAGATCAGATAAGAATTGACACATTACATTTTTAAGTCATAAGCTATGTTTCGCTGTTCCTTCCCAAAAAAAAAACTAATTTTTGTGCTTGGGAAGGGACTTACACCTTGAAACAGTAATTTATTCTATCTCTTTTTTTTTCTTTTAAATATTTTTTTTACGGGTATTTCATTTTTAGTAGATTTATTAATATAGTTTTTTTTTCTGAATTTAAAAAAAATTATTTTTTTTAACTTCTTTTGATATTATAATTTTTTTTTTCTAATGGTAATTTTGTTAAATATTTTATGCCTCGATAATAATAATTATTTTGCATTTGCGTTGTGTTAAATTTTTAACATTGAAATCATATTGGTATCTTGTTGATATACATCTCTTAATTAATATTTTTTCGTCATCTTTTAGAATTCGTTTGATTGATATTTTTTTATATATGTCTTCTACGTTCAATGTTTTAAATATATTAATCACAATTAGATCTCACGCAATTTCACAGATCTACAAATCCAGATATTCGCGAGCATATTGCGCCACTTGACTTCGCCGTTTCCAAAAACGGATTTAATATCGCAGACACGCTCCGCACTGCAAACAGAGGGTCGAACATCGTGTATCGGGACGAGTTCTCTTTGAGAAAACACGCACCCCCTTTACTGGACCGGTAAAATGTTGAATTACAGTCACCGCAGTCGGCGTAGTGGAGGAAATCACGCGGCTATGAAATGGAAGGAAATGGCTTGGGGTGACCACTGGCTTGGAACTGTCGAAACAGCGCCAGATCAAAAGGAGATGAAATCATTAAGTCGTCATATGTCGCTCTGCTTAGGTACCTGAGGCGTAAGCGTAGATTTGAAGCGTAAAACACGCAGGCCATAGGAAGGTTACTTATAAAGTTACTTATACTTATCAAATGGGATTTTTTTAAATGTATTATTTAGTAGAACATTATTTAATATTGTATTTTGTACTTATACAGGGTGTAACAAAACTCGACGTACAAGCGGGAAACCAGTGAATCTACATAACATTTGGAGTCGATATTGTAGCTGCTGCGTTTTTTTTTTTTAATTGACCCTTAGTTTTCGAGAAAATTTAGTACGAAGTTTTTGAAAATTGGTATCAAATATAATTTATTTAGTCAAATTTATAGTTTCCACAAGTAAAACAAAATAAAAAACCGCTTTTTAATAAGAATTGGTGCAATTTTACTTAATTTGATGTGTTAATGAAATGCTTTTGTGATAAGATTTTTTTTTTTCAAGTTTGGATTAAAAAGTCATATTACACATTCGACTCCAAATAAGATGTAGATTCACCAGTTTTCGGGTTGTACTACGAGTTTTGTTACTCCACGTATATTGAAAAATATATAAATTTTTTAAATGTTAAATTGTCTATCATTCTAGGGGGTAGATACTTCTTCCATTATAACTTTCCCTTATATAGTTGTTAGAGCGTTGGACTACTATGTATGAGGTCTCGGGTTCGATTACCGACGGGGTCAATATAAAATATTCATTTACAAAACTCGCTTACCGAAAAACGCCATTCAATTATGTTGGCAGCAGTATGACATGTTTCCGTTTTGAGGTAGAAAGAAAAAGACAAATAGACTCGAAGTAAAGCGCTTTCTCTCTCTCTTTCTTCGCACGGCGTGACGTCAGACACGATCAGATGTTCGTTTTACCTTTTCAGGCGGAATTGTTGCGAACCAGGTTGTGGTCTAGTGGTAGATTCGAGGATTCCGGATTAGAATCTCTAGGTTCGAATCCCACTCCAGCACAACTTGTTTCCTGCTTTCTGGCACAGTTATTTCCGACTATTTGAAAGCAGCCCGAAATTGAAATATTTGAGTATATCATAAGAGCTCTAAAAAAAAAAAAAAAAACAAAAAATTAAAAAGGTTAAAGTTTAACATTTTTTATCTCGCTTATTTACTAACCAATATGAAAAATAATCGCACAAATCTTCTTGTGAAAAATCACCAAAAATGGCAAAAGCCAACTAAAAAATTCTTGACTAAAAAGCCTATTGAAAATATATACTGTGTCATTGTTTTCAAAAATGTTAATTATTTTTGCATATTTTGACGTCACAAAGCGCCGTATCACAATCACCCTTCATCCTACGCGTTAGTATGTAAATATGCGTAAGTAGGACGGCCTTTGATTCATCTCTTTGTCCGCATCTGTCGTGAAATGGCGCGGGCGTTCTATCCTCTACACCTCGATATACCGACGACAGTGTGTCTACTATCTACCCCACAATCGCCCCTTTAATCACTCAAACAACCCTGTTCCGCGTCATTACCGGCTCTGATGACTGCGAGGGGTGGCTAAAAACATGATTTTTTATTAACTCAATGTTTCTACTTTTCTTAAATTATTATGAAATAAAACTCACTTTGCTTATTTATTTATTTGAATTTTCCCGATTTCATACATTTTTTTGAACAAAAATAACTATCCAACCATATTTAATTTGTAGTCAGCAATAGTCGGCTGTTTGCTTTATTAGTATTTCTATACTTAAAAATAGGGTAATTGAAATGGAATCGTAACCTGTATTAATAGTTTTTATTATAGATTCAGCTTTACAGTTTTTTAATATAATCTAAGAATAGGAACTGTTACTTTGGTACTGAATTTTGATTTAAAAAACACGCCGGCTTGTGCGTAGACAAATTCAACACAAGAAAAAAATGCAAAGTAAACATAAACCTGTTCCGACATGATCGCGCGTCAAATGCGAGAGACTCAGCTTTAAACGAAGTGCCACGAACATTGCCGATGCCAAACGAACTCCACCGAAAGCAATGATCGGCTTGGCTGACTAGTCGGCCTTTTTGCAACCGACTAGTCGGCCAGTCGGCCAGTCGGCCAGTCGGCCAGTCGGCCAGTCGGCTAGTCGGCCAAAGCCATAGTCGGCCCATCTCTAATAATAATACATTCGTAGTAAAACATATTCGATTCGAATCCCGTATGGGGACGACATGAAATATTTATGTGTTTTTCATATTAATATTTCATGTGTGATACCTTGGACTGGCACTGAAGCGTAAGACTGATCATCCTACCTTCATTTAATAAGATGCTCAAGATACACTGCACTTGGTGTATCAATGTAGTGCCCTATGCACCACTGGATGCGGATATGGGCAAGTAGTAGTAGTAGTAGTAAAACATAAAAACAACGACTTGTTAAAAAAAACTGCCAACTGGTTTTAGCCGTGCATTCGCTAATTTTAATTTTTACTATAGACAGCCTGACGAAGGAGCAGTAACTAGCGGGTTGAGGTGGTTAAATTTTTTAAATTAAAATTTTATCTTTTAAATATAAATTAAGCAGGAGCAGGAGAAGTAAAAAAAGTGAATTTATTGAATGACCCCGGCACACAAATTTGATGAGTACCTAGTGAAATCAAGCGTAAACAAAAAGCGTTCCATATGAACCTTACAGCCGTGCAAGAGCTGTAAGCGTATTTATCAAGGGATACGGTTAACGCATGGGACCGCAAGAAACCTGAAATAGGTTTTTGAATAAACTCTAGTAATAATAGAAAATAAATTCAAAAATAATTAGTGACGCCACGGAAGAGCTTAGTGATTCTAAATTAATACGGATTTTAAATTACATACATACTTACAGCATAGCTGGTTCTCTGGTGGGGTAGGTAGGTAAATCCAGAACAAATAATTAGCTTCGCGCTTGGTGAGAATTTGGCAATGGAAAAAAACGAAAATAATGTTGTCAGGCTAAAGTGATCACATTGATCGATAAAATGATCATGAAACGTCGGGTGCTTGCCTACGAATAACGTTACGAATGCCGTGTCCCATGCACCATTGGATGCAGATAAGACAACATAGCTTTAGAACTTCAAAGCACGAAATTATCAACCACCCTCTCTCATTCACTACGATAACTACGCACCCAGAAAAAACTTATTTCGCGCCCAATTTGAGGTCGATTTAAACAGCAATTTGTTTTTTACTTGTGTATTATATTCTACTATGGGGTGACAAATACGTAGGTACTGGGTGCTGGCAGCCCTCTCTCTAGGGGAGCGTAATTACGATATCAAAATCGAAAACGTATTTGAATAATTCAATTTGAGGTCTCTGACAAATTGAAATAGATTGTGAATTTTTGAAATGTTTGAGATAGGTTCTACCCCTGTTTAAAAAAAGAGTATAAATACTACTACTACTCTCCCTTATCCGCACCGCATTGGTGCATAGGGCACTGCATTGGTACACCAAGTACAGTGTATCTTGATCACTATTTATTACATGAAGGCAAGATGATCAGTTTTACGCTTCAGCGCCAGTCCAAGGTTTCATACATGAAATATTAATATGAAACTACATCATCATCATTTCAGCCCGTTGAGGTCCACTGCTGGACATAGGCCTCCCCCTGCCGTCTCCACTCCTCCCGATCCTGCGCCGCTCCCATCCGCAGTCTTCCAGCAGACTTTCTGATGTCGTCCACCCATCTCATCGGTGGACGTCCTTGAGGCCTCTGGTTTCTTGGTCTCCACACCAGAACGCGTTTCGTCCATCTGTCGTCCGTCATTCTTGCTATGTGACCGGCCCATTTCCACTTCAACCAAGCAATTCGCTTCACCACGTCGCAGACTACACACATGTAAATAATTATTTCATGCAGACCCACTACGGGAATCGAACCCGAAACCTTATGCACGAAGCCAAACGCACTACCACTATGCCACGGGGCGGGTGAGTTATATAAAAAAATACATTTAAAAAAAAAATTGAATTACTTTTTAAATAAAATAGTGTGCCATTCTATCTTAACCTAAAAAAAGCAATATTTGTTGATGAATGGAAGAACAGTGAATGCCAGTTACTTTACTATAATCACTGAGTCGAGACCAGAGGACACACGGTTATCACGTGCAAAATGCATTAGGGTAGGATTCCTAGTTTTCGTCACCATTTTTCTTTTATTTTTCTTTTGATTAGTATAATTTTTACAACAAAATAGCATTTAAATGTATTCTATTTAAATGGGTGATTGAGAATATTTTTTTTTGCAGACAAGTGTTTTAATGTAGATCGGCACCCTTACCTAATTTCGAACGCGATCACGGTATGGTCCATGCAATGGTCATTGTTTACAAGAATATTCTTGACCTGACAAACACATTTGAGTATTTTTTACATTTAGTCATGTATCTACTGTATCTTGCCAGATGGCTCTTAAATTTACACATACACTTTTAATCTTAATTGATTTCATACAAAATTTCAACAGAAATGTATGTATTATAATATATATCATCTAAAGTTATTAAAGGATAGCAAAAAAAAAACTTAGTAGCTTTTCAAATTTGACATATTACTACCCTGTTAAGTCTTACTAACCAACAACCCCTCAGACTTCCAAACAACCCCCACATAACTGCATAAACTCCCACTTTCATGACCAATTAGATATCACAATTCTGCTTAGATAACTAGAAATAAATTAAAATCAGAAATGAAGACGCATAATTTATTTTATCAAAAAATTGTTAAATATTTAGGCAAGTCGAAATAATTATAAAATGAGTCTTAAAATCAAAAGAAAGCCTGCGAGAGAATGCAGTCTAAGCATAACTCATCATCATTATCATCACCATATCCACTCCTTTGGGGAGCACATGGGTTCCACAATCTTCTTTCGTTTCTTATCATGTCCTAGTCCTAGGAATATTTTTTATTTTATTTGTTTTACTTATTAAAAATAAAGTCCAATTATGAGATCTCTTAACTATCTAAAAATATTAAAACATTTATGAACTAAAATATTGAGTCAATTGACTCCATCTCAACTTGTTAGAGGGAAACGGAATGATTAAAATGTATTAGATAGTGGATGATAGATATAGTTGTCACTGCAAAATAATTCTTCTTCTTCTTTCACCACGTTCGCTCCTATGGACATCATTAGATCCTTCCAGGAGACCCTGTCACCAGCCAGCTCTCTCGCCTCCTCTCACGTCAGGCCCGCATCCATCAGCTCCGCCGAATACGTCCGTAGGATGGTCATCGACGGTCTGCCAGGACGGCGGGATCCTGCAGGCGTAAAGAAGAGGCAGGCTATCCCGAGGCATCCGGAGTACATGCCCAAGCCAGGTCCATCGCCGCATCTTCACGACTCCAGTTATTGGAGGTTGCTGTGTCCGTTCCCTAACTTCAGCGTTGGTTATGAAGTCAAACCTCTATTATTCTATAATGCCTAGAATCCTCCTCAGACACTTATTCTCAAAGCTCAACAAGCGAGCATTCTGAGATTTTGTGAGGTGCCAGGATTCGCATCCATAAAGGGGCACCGGCACAATACAGGAATTAAGGAGTCGGCATTTTGTTTTGACCGTAAAATACAAATGGAGCATAATATTTTGACAGCTCTCTCTGAAATTATGATTTAATACATAGTTTTATTGAGTAGATAATGTATTTGATAAAAAACCCCACTTTTTAACAGGATTACGAATAGCCTATTATAGATTACGCATATCAATTTTCGAATATAGAATAATAGAGGTGGGGATAAAACATGAAAAGCTCCATGGCCGAAAAAGAGCTCTTTTCCATTAAAAACCTAAAACACACAAACTACTTGAATTAGTAATATCATATTCGCCACGTGTTTCGTATTGTTTATGTTCTGACACGTGATGGACACGTGCGGACTAATCCAAACATGAACTGTAACTCTTGATAGAAAGAGTGTGCAAAATGATCCAATTATGGAACACCATAACACGGCAGCGCAAGAAAACTCGAAAAACTGTATTGTGTGTTTTTTAAGGGGTCGGTTTATTATGAAATCAATACTCTGGATTTCGGTCGTAGATTAGGGAGTTTTTGATGCCTCAGGAGCTCAATCACAGATAACTGTCGACGTAGTTAAAAACGTGCTAACCACGTGCTAGCGCTAACGATTTGACCGATCACAATGACATTCGTTCAATACCGCGATCGACGAGCCGAGCATTTCCGATCTGAGCCGAGCGGAGCCGATGCACGCGATATCGCGGCGTACGTCAAACGTCAAATCATCGCGCTTGTCGGATTTTTTATTATGTCGACTGCTTTTCTCAATATTTGGCTTGCCGAAAACCGGCTAAATGCAATACGGCACTCGAGAAAGATTGAATGAAGATATATGTGCGAATAAGATATATCTCGGGAAATGGCTCGCGACTCGGTTAATAATCCCGATCGATAACTTTTAACGCGTGTTCCATTGTGATCGCGAAAACGTTAAACATCCATGGTAAGAAATCGTTATCACGTCGCTTATTACCGAGTCGGTTGTGATCTGTGATCGAGCAACAGAAATAAGGTTATTTTGAAATGTTCCCAGGTATATGTTTAGTAATTATCCTTTAGTTAATTTCAAAAGTCCAAGGATCTTAGGACTTCAAGTACTTTGTAAGGGACGGAATGTTTTAATTTTTAATGTGTATATGCCTGTGAATCCACCTGATAATTTGGGAGAATTTACAGGTGTGCTAACTAACTAACTAACTATCACGCCATTTCCCCGTAGGGATAGGCAGAGAGGATAGAACGCCATACCACTCTGTCCTGACAGACTTCCTTTGCTTCCTCTACATTCATACATCTTCTCAGGTGTGCTGTGTGAATCATATTCTGCAATAGAAAAAACGGAAGTCGATCATGTCCTTATTTAAGGGGATTTTAATGCAAAAATCCAAAGGATATTTCATTTTGATCTTATATTTTTTCTTTTTTTTTGTTTTTTTTTGTTTTTATGTATCAAAGATGATATGAAATATGTTATTTTTTATTATTATTATAATAAAGATGTGCCGACGCCGAGAACACTTCACTTTAAAGTGACGCAGGCAATAACGGGCTGCTGAAGGAAAAATAAACCTTTGTCGCTGAAAATAAAACATATTTATTTTATTTATTTCACATTTCACATTACATTACATATATATTACATTACATATCAAATATTACATAACATATATTACATACTAGGTACATATCATATACTACATATAACATTAATAATAATAACATAACAACCCATCCAGTACATCACCACCGCTGAACAAGTCAATAGACTGATTCTCAGCAGTGTTGTATGTACTAGATGTGTCTTTACAAAGAAAGGTCTATAATTTAACATTTAAAGACATATACAGACTGAATAAATAAATAAAATAAATAAATAAAATCAAATAATATAAATCAAATCTTTACATAAATCAATCTTAAAATGATTGTATCTCTGTTATTAATTGTCCGATTTATGAACAGATTGCACCGACGTTATTGTGATTTTTTGTTTAATTTTTCTGCATTCACAGAAAATTTCGATTGACACTCATGAAAAAGTAAAAATTGGCGCATTGTGGGTTGGATGATTTCTCATAACATGGTAATATTGATACCCAACCACGGTGGCAAAACGGTATTATTATATTAACTTGGACTGGTACTGAAGCGTATGACTTATCATCTTACCTTCTTGTAATAAAATGATCAAGATACACTTCACTTGGTGTACCGATGCAGTGCCCTATGCACAATTTGGGTGCGGATAAGGGAAAGTAGTATGACCATGGACTGTTGTAATATAAAATGAATAAATGTAAATATGTCATAAATGAATTGCATTGCATTAATTTTCATCTAAAACTGTCCGAAAATCGCCCTTTCAGTCGGCATTACTATTCACCCCCTAATGCGGCGCGTGCGCACAAAAAGTGAGGGGTGTGTACCCACTCGACATACCCACTCCACTAAAACCTTTTAACTAACACGCGACTGGCTCAATTAACTGAACAAGCAGGTACTGAATGATAAAAAAATAAAAAATATTTAAAATATGCTTCGCTAAAAATTATTTATTATTTTGAGTCGTATTATTGCAAAACTATGAATCTATTGGATATGGTATAGCCGGAGATACCAAGGGTTGTTGTGTCCATTGCCTCACCTCTGGGTTCCTTACAATGTCAAACCACCGCACACCTAATCTTCTAACACACCTGTCCTCAGAGCTCAAAAGTCTGGGCCGTGGTTAGGTGCCACGATTCGCCGCCGTAGAGGAGAACAGGTGTGATGCAGGCGCTATAAAGGCGGCATTTTGTTGGGCTCATCAGGCTCTCGGCGATCTGGACGTTCGCTGTTGACAATCCGTCTGCAGTTTGCGTCAGAGTTGCGGGACGTGGATCTGACTTGGGAGAATGCGCGGGAACTGGCGGCCGATCTCTTGGCTTGGAGGCAGTTTGGGGAATTATAATAAAATACATAAGCCGAGACAGTGGTAGGGGCAATGAAAGCATTTGTACGCGTACATCACATAAATTCTTCCGAATTTTTATCACACTGACAATCTTAAAATCGCGGATTGGCTTGTTGGAAAAATCGGTAGAGTTGGCTGGACTGAAAAAAGACTCAAAAGTCTTTAAAACAGGTGGGGGGGCTTTCGTTGATGCACTGTTTTACCATCAAACAGGAGCTGTGAAACCTAAGTATTCTAATCCATTTAAACTTATTCTTTTCTCCATATTTTTGCGCAGAAAATTTTGTGATATCATCATCATTTCAGCCCTTTGAGGTCCACTGCTGGACATAGGCCTCCCCCTGCCGTCTCCACTCCTCTTGATCCTGCGCCACCCCTATCCACTGTCTTCCAGCAGACTTCCTGATGTCGTCCACCCATCTCATCGGTGGACGTCCTTGAGGGTCTCTGATTTCTCGGTCTCCACACCAGAACGCGTTTCGTCCATCTGTCGTCCGTCATTCTGGCTATGTGACTATATTGTGCTATAGTCACATGTATTTTCTAATAGTATCAGTATTATACTAATCGATTACCAAAGTAATATTAATAATTAAAATTTGTCCACAAATAATTAGCGGACAGTCAAACATTAATAACTCTAATTAGCGTCAAAATCGACCACCAACCACGACATGAAAACACAATAATCTCCGCCATTATTCAAGTATCGTAATAATAATATATTGTTTAAATGTTTAAACTTCTGAAGAAAACAATAAATCTATAACATGAAGCGTGTTTCATACAGGGCCATGGATCGGGTAAATATCAGAGCACGTGTCCGCTTTAGGGCGTCACGATTCATTCTGAATTCGTACCAATTCTTCTGTGCGGTAAGCTCTGAAGTCTGTGTACTGAAATCCACAGCAAAAATTAAAGACAATTTACAGAGGAATGCAAAACGTTCATTATCGATCGAAATTGCTGGTTAAAATCGAGGTAATGAGACAATCATGGAGCATGTGTTTGTATATTTCTTGCAATTAAAGTTGTGGATTCTCAAGATTCTGCGATTTCGTCAGTCTTGAGAAGATATGATGGAATTACTATAAATACAATATAACTCATACAATAGGGTTCTTTCCGATTTTTTATTTCAAAAAATTGATTGAAAAATAACAATATCAAGGGATTTTTTTTTAAATTTTTACGATGTCATATGAATTTTCTAGCGCGGTTTGAAAATCGCAAAATCCTCCATTTGGCGCGCGTGCGGCTCACTTCGTAATGAATTTCCCGCCTTTCATGATGGACGGGTATGACGTCATTAGCCAATAACGGGCGTTAAAAGTCACTCGTAATTTCGTGTTTTTAAAACATAAATTTATAAATGAAAACGACATTTTTGATCATTGTGTTTTATATCGTTGGAATTGTAAAAATATCTTTAAATATTTATAACGTTTTCAAGGATATTCATGCTATCGGAAAGAACCCTATTATCCAATCATAATTTTGTAAAGGGGAGTAGAATCTATCGTCCATGCGCTCAGTAGCTGCAAGACAAGAATCTATCTCCCTACAAAGCTATATCCGTTAACACATAATCCATCATTATAATCTAAGTATGTATTGACTTTAAAATATTTTTTATATCATGTATTAAAATCTGTTTAAACTGTAGGAGGCTAGGAAAAATCCCAATCGTCCATGCGCTTGGTAGCTGCAAGGTGTTGTGATCTAGTCTATTTATTGTACAGCGCTCTTGAGGCGATTTCTCGCAAAAATAGCGCTTAATAAATCATCCAAAAAATAAATAAATAAAATAAATATAATATTATAGAAACTCTTGATAGTGACTGTTAAGTCCTCTGCCGTGTCACTACAAA
>JAGVSP010004131.1:0-24085 GCA_022494985.1 Micrasema minimum
AGGGGAAATTTTTAAATTGGTTTTTTAAAATTTTTTTTAAAATTTAATATTTTTTAAAAAAAAATTTTATCATATATTTAAAATAAATTTTAAATTTTTTTAAAAAAAAAAAACATTTAATGAAAAAAAAATTAAGTTTTTTTTATTTTTAAATTAGATTTTGATTTTTTATTTTTAATTTTTTTTAGTTATTTCATAGTATTTTTGTCATGTATGATTCAGACGGTGAAAAATTTACCATTTTTAAAAATGTAAAAGCAATGGCAATTTTATTAAAAACCAATATTTTTTTTTTTTTTATATTTTAAAAAAATTTTTTAAAATGGTAAAAAAAAAAATTTGTTGGGTTGGGTGCTTTTTGTTGCTGCTTTTGCATCCAATAACATCAAATAAATAATTTTGTTGTGAAATACCGCGCATACATTGTCCGAATCGGCAGTAATTTAGCCAGCATTCTTCGGGTGTAGCATTGAATTCAGGACCGAGGGTAGCTGAACAATATGGCACAGGACTATACTAACTTGTATTAGTAGGGGGCAGAATGGAGGTACGTAGGAGGGTATTGTTATAACAATACATTTGTAAATGCATAGTTATGTAGGGCGCCGTGTCTGTCTAGCTAAGGTGGGATCAGCTGTTGTGGGTTACCATATCGGGTCAAAGAAGAAACGTTTTAGAGAATTTACAGATGTAAAGGACACAAGCGCCACAGTCACATGGCACTTTCGTTCGGTCGCTTTTACATTAACTAAAACGTTTAGTATTTTACGCGATATGATAACCCCCCGGGGCGAAGGCGGACGTGGGGCTCGGCACACATGTGACGGCCCGCGACTGTCTGCCTTATGCTAGCAGCTTACTTGGCCCAAGTCATAGGGCCAAGTCTATAGCTGGGCACCGATATTTCTTGGTTGAACGATTCTAAAATCTACCCTATTAAACCAACATTGCGATACTCAGTAGAGAACGTTTTGCTAGTAACTCACGTTGCACAAGCCATATGAACATATGACCATATATCAATTAGCAACCCCTCGTATTGTGGTTTTTACTATTCAGTTGAGACAAGTGTCACTCCAAAACGTGTAATTACTTTCAGTTTCTTGTTTGTGTTGTCCCTCTTCGCGTTATGGTGTTGGTGTAATTAAAACGTTACTAACTAGTATGTAGCTAATTGGAGGTAAAAACCTGGGATGTCTTAATTAGCAGAAGACCTAATTGGATAAACATGAAAGCTTTCAAAACACTTTTCTGTAACACAATCTACGTCCGTGAACTACTGAACAAATATGGTGGATACAAATTTTAAGAACCTTTCGAGAACTATTTTTACGAACCTGAAAAACTGAAATAAAGCAGTTTTTGTTGTATAATAATATATTATATTTGCGGTTCTATAAATATTTATTTTGCATTTCAAACCGTAGGCATTTTCCAAATTTGAATATACCTTAGTCTAAACTACTACTACTCTCTCATCCGCACCCGCTGGTGCATAGGACACTGCATTAGTACACCAAGGGGCAGAGAATCTTTACCACTTATTACATAAATATAGGTTGAACAGCAAGTAACCTCACGAATAAAAATGTTCTTTTGAGATTTTTTAATCCGTTGAATAACTGAGAAACACATCCTGTTTTAACTACAAAATATAGATATTCTGCAGCCTATACTCGCCATGTTACAAAGTGATCCTAGTCTAGCTAAAACCATTTGACAACTTTCCGTTGGAGCAGGCAAGAATGACTCTTATGGAGACAGATGCAATATACTTAAATACTATATTAGAGTATCGATTCAAAACCGATATTTTAAAATTTCGATTCTCTCCACTATTCCCTATTTTCAAAAAGAGTAAGGGTGTTATGTTTGAAAATAGGAAAAAATTATCTAGTAGCCGGGCCAGTCTAGTAGTCCGCACTGGGCCACAACAAGCCTAAAAATAAATACGATACTAACTGTATTATCTATAAGCAATTCAACGACATTATTGTATCAAAAATATTAATACACATTACGATTTTTTGAGTACTTGAAAAATGTTGCAGCGATTCATAATTATGATGTACGTGGTAGTACGTAGTTAATCATTATACTATAAACGTTTGAGGGTTATTATCGGGGTAGTAAAACGGAATGGAATAAAATGTCAAATGCCGTAACTGAGCGTACCAACTACCAACTACGAACCTACTTGACGATGACATTACGGAAATATTTACATAGAGTTCCTACACAAGACTGTAGGAAAGTTATGACAATAAATCGTAAAGAAAATTTATCTTTGGCTATGAAAAAATATTAAAAAATCAAACATCCGTAGTAAAATCCAAAACAGAAAAACCTAGAGTGGATTTCATTCATTTATTAGTTCATTCATCCCATATCCGCGTCCTAACTTACTATTTTCCCGAAGAGGTTATAACAAATAAAAATAAAATAAATAAAAAAAATATTCGTAAAATCTTTAGAAAGCATTGCCCGCACTCAATTCAATAAACTACCAAACGAAATTCAAAATCAAAAGTCGGCGAAATCCCAAAACAAAGCACTAAAAGACTACTTTTTAAATATTTTTATTAATAATGATAATGGCTAATTTTTTCTATATTGTTCCTTTTGTGATTATTGTATTTTTTTAGATTTAGCATTGGTAACTCTGTAATCTGAAGTATTGTAATATTTAGTCTTTCTTTTTCTAATATCTGTCCCAGAATGAGTTTTGTAACTCAATTGGGAGTGCAAAGTATTTTGTACAAATTAAATAAATAAACCCTACACCACTCTATCCTGGCTACCTCCACATTCATACATTTACAAATGCACGCACGCCGTTTATTCCGACTTTTCATGACCACTTTCAAATATTTGTGTTCTTTTTCGGCCTTTCTCGATTTCTACATCCAGACACACTCGCATCATTTTAATCATCCGCTTCCCATGTGGAGCATATAGATCCCACAACTTCATCCACTTATGCGATTGGCCGCCAGCTCCCACGATTGGTTACCTACCAGTTCTTGATAACTGAATATAAATATAAAAATGAAATTGAAAAATGAGTTTTTGAATGAAAGGAAACAAAAGGATTACAAGAAAATAAACAAAAGATACCCGATAACAATTTCTCTTGCGAGCTGCACATAAATATTAAATTCTGCCGATCATAAACAATAAGTGATAAACGAGTAATGTTACTACTTGACATAATAATGACGAGTTTTCAAGACTCTAGCGTCTTTTCTAGTAATTCAAAACAACTACCGACGTAAGATTGAAGTCTAATGTCTGATATAAATACTATCCATTTAATAACATTATCTATTACTAAGAAATATTGTAAATGTATCTGCTACTTTCCCTAATCCGCACCTAATGGTGCATAGGTACACCAAGTTTAGTACAGTGTATCTTGATCATTTTTATTACACGAAGGTAGGATAATCAGTCTTACGCTTCAGTACCAGTCCAAGGTATCAAACATGAAATGAAATATGGAAATAAATATTACGGGAATCGAACCCGCGACCGTTTAAATTTATCTAGACCTATTTTAAATATTTATTTTATATAATTTGATCATTGTTTTCTTTTAAATATTTTTAATCGTTACCTACTGTTATTGCTATATTTATAATTCTGTCATTGATTTGCGTGTAAATTAAACATTTTGTTAAAAAATTATAAAACATGTAAAAGACACTTAAGTGCCGTCTATTTAAATAAAAAAGCTTCCCTTTTATTACTTTTTCGTTCTGTTATGAATAAATCTGTGTTGAGGAAAATTTTATTTTACTAAATTAATATCGATGAAAAGAAATGGTAATGGCAAACAATAGTCATGACCCGGCAAATAATATTTTAAATATATGTATCAGGCCATGCATGGAAATACTTTTATATTCATTCGGTGAGTTAAATATCCCGGTACACTTGGTGGTCTTCGGAATTGATTGCACACGGTAAACTGTTATTACCAACAGGCTCCAATGCCCCATGACATCTCTTTCTTCTACAGAGGAACAAACGAGATGCGAATACGAGTAATTGGTTTTGCAATCCATAATATGCTATGTTTCTACTGCATTCCTTGCAGTCGCAGACGAAACAGCTGATGACCGGAAAAATATTGTCGACAATAAAATACAAAGTGAGAAATAAGGTATTTTAACGAGTCAAGTTTGTTAGGGTACCGGAATCAAGACCCGTGCTTAAAGAGTGACAAGTCTTCGACAAATCTAGTATTGGAATAATATCTATGTTCCCTCATTAAATTTAATGTATGTACCTTTTACCTTTATATTTTCGATTCGATTCCATGACTTATCTTTAGACTTTGATTGCACTAGAGCAGAAGAAATAAAATAAAGCATCCCTTCGCGTAATGAAGCTTTCTGCCTTGAAACTCGATGCACGACCTCATAATGGCTTTAAAGTACATATGTACATCAAGGCTTTGTGATTAGCAGTCTGCGCGTAGATCTAGCTAATGCCACGAGATGAATAGTTTAGACGAGGATAAGACGTTTAATATTTCTGATCTATATGCGAATCGCAAAATAGGTTTTTTGTTTGGTACAAAATATTTTTTTATACTAGTTTTTTATACTCCTACAAAAGAGTAGTAGCAGTAGTAGTAGTTGTGACAACAAGTCCTAAAGAAGTAGTAAAATTAAAAACCGATAGACGTAATAAAACAAATAACAATAGTGGTAAACTATCAAAACGTAAAATGAAGAAATTATTTGCTTACTAAGGGACGATTGTTTGATCGGAAAAATCAATGAATTCATTGAACATCGTCTTTGAACGACGAAACGTGAGATGCATAAATGGCGAATGGTGACCCAGGTTCGATTGATTCATAGATCTTATTACATATAGAGGTCCCGTACCTAGATAATATTATACATGTTGAATGAACGTATAGGGGGCATAAACCAATGATGCTTATTTTCCATAAACATATGAATTGAGTAGGTTATGTTTTCTGACATTTCGCATGTTTAAACACGCATCGAATATTTTGATAATGAGTCATAATGAATTTTGGTCTGGCAAGAGTATAGAAAATTTAATTAAAATGTTGTGTGATTCAGGCTTTGACGGCCATGACCGTTAATATAAGAATTTCTCAGCCATTTTCATTGCAGTATTATTCGGCATTGCTTTTCTTCTT
Organism: Micrasema minimum; assembly: GCA_022494985.1. Classification (NCBI taxonomy): domain Eukaryota; kingdom Metazoa; phylum Arthropoda; class Insecta; order Trichoptera; family Brachycentridae; genus Micrasema; species Micrasema minimum. The sequence continues at coordinate 5,183 of JAGVSP010004131.1, forward strand.
GTCTCCACTCGTACTTACAATATAAAAGCACTTTCTTGCACAATAGTAGGTAAAATGTAAATTATGATGATGCAATGTAAATTAATGTAATTGTAATGTAACTTAATAATTGTATTTTGATGCAATGTAAATGCCATCAGGCGTATATGTGCTAATAAATAAATAAATAAAAAATATAATAGTATTTTGTAAACATTCATGAACTGACCAAAATGCTTTTACGATCAATTTGCTACAAGAAGATATAGCACGATATCCACTATTTATTTGTTTCTTTTTCTATAATTGGCAGCAGAGACTTTTCGAAAGCCAAAATTTCAACAATAGGAAAGAATATATATATTTATGAATACGTAACACGAAACTATTTATCTCGGCGAAAAAAATTGTGATCTCAAGACTATTTACATGAATACATAATTTTCCACTAAAGAAACAAACGAATTGTCCTAATTTGAATCAAATAATTATTTTCTATCAAGCGAAACTATTATACCAATGAACTTTTCACTTTATTTCTTTCAATATCAATGATTTTTCATAGTTTCATAGCTTTTTTAGCTTTGGATTTGAACCGGGTATACGGAACGGTCTACGAATTATGTCATCACACAAAATTCAAGATCATCGTGGTATAAAATTTGCTTAATTTATTAAATTCTACAAAAAAACAGCTGACATCTTACTTTTGAAGAACCTAATGCAGATGTAGTCAATATTTAATCAGAAACACATCCATTATAAAAATCGACAAAAAACACGACAGATAGTATTCAAACGTAGAGTAGGTCTGCAAACAGCAGTTGAGGTGTGAAATTCAGTAAAACTATAGATAATAAATATTTAAAAAAAAGTTTTTGTGAAAATTACAAAAGTTACGGAATTTTCAGTTTTGACCATGCTATTGAGAAAGAAATGTGAATTATTTTTGCAGATGTAGCGGATCAATTATTATTAAAAAACATAACTCAGCCGGTCCTTATAAAATTACATCATTTTGGAAATATTATATATAAACTGCGCTTGTTGTACTAATGCGGTGCCCTATGTACCATTATGTGCGGAGGAGGGTATCCGCAGTGAACAAAAATATTCACCAGCATAATTTTGTCAATAGATGGCAGTAATTATTTCGATTCTCTCAAGCTATAAAAGTGATTCTGTTTATTGTGAGAAGTCAGTACACATAACAAAAACGGCTACAAAAACGATGCTAATGATACATTGAAAAAATGTCGACCTGACAAGAGTATGTTTCTACTTCCATTACCAGAAACGATTATTTATCACGAAATGTGTAGAATGATTGAAATTGAAATTTGTCCTTGTTAGTTGAATAATTAACAACAATTTCAATAAGATAAGTCATTTCAGCTCAATCATTTCCTAATAAACAAACAGCTCGTGATTTTTGTAGAAAATATTAATGAATTAAAACTGCGTGATCATGATAATACATATTTATAGTCAAATAATTAATCAAACAGAATGACACTGTTTGCATAATATATTCTGAGAATCCGTTACACAAATATTAAATTAATATAAAAAAGGCATAATAACAGTCTTTTCATATAATTTTCCCGGTCATTTTTCAGCTGCACGACGTCAAAAGGAAACTAATAATGACTGTTTACATGTTTGATATTTCGATTAAAAATCTGGTTGTAGGTTCTCGTATTCTGATAAACTGATAACATTGTAAACAGTACACACACCCATTCGATACAGTATACTCATCAGACACAGACAGATGAACAGAAAGGCTGAAGGCCGAGAAGAATAGAGAAAGAGTTTCAGGTGTTTGTTGCAATCTAACACCAGTAGCTCAATCACAGATGACTGTCGACGTGCTTAAAAATGTGCTAAGCATTTGACCGATCACAATGAACATACGTTCATATCACGGTCGCGTTGCCAAGCACCATAGATGAAAGGCATACTTTGAGAAATGTTTCGTTTTATTGCTTTCTCAAATTGATTTAAAGCAAATAAATGGCATGATAAACTGTGCAAAAACAATTAAAACTCTATAAAACTAAACTATTTTATTTAACTTATAGTTTTGGCGTATTTTCCATATTTAAAGCGGTAATTAATAGTCCCGATCGATAACTTTGAACGGATGTTCCATTGTGATCGCGAAAACGTTTAACATCCATGGTGAGAAATCGTTATCACGTCGCTTATTAGCACGTCGATAGTCATCTGTGATTGAGCTATAGGATTGAAATCATAGAAGATACTTCCTATGCATATTATTTATTAGGCGAATTTTTAGAATGCATTATTCTTATTTTGCTTCACCCTTAGATTATAAAGCAACCCATGACGTCACAGGGAAATTCATCCGCCCATTTTTCGTACCGGCAAAACGAAGCCGTTACAACTTTATACTTGTATAATATGAACGCGAGTAAAATGAGATTAGGTACTATTTTTAATATAGTGCTATTTCTGTATCCATTACAAAAAGTAAATCAGTAAAACATTTTGAGTCCATATTTTTTAGAATCTTTTAGTATTTCAAAGATGGGTAAATAAGAAGAAAAAATGTTCTAAACTAACTAACTAACTAACTAACCATCACGCCATTTCCCCGAAGGGGTAGGCAGAAAGGATAGAACGCCACACCACTCTGTCCTGGCATACTTCTCTTGCTTCCTCCACATTCATACATCTTCTCATGCACGCACGTCGATTATTCCAACTTCTTACATGCCCACTTTCAAGCACTTGTTTTACTTGCAAATAAATGCCATGTCTTTCTCGGCCTTCCTCGACTTCTACATCCAGGCACAGTCGCATCATAGTCGCAAAAAATGTTCTGGCTCCAGTAAATACTTCAACGAGTGAAGTTTCTTCAACGTACTAAAATTAGTTGGTACCATTTTAAACAGAAGAGTATTTTCTGTTTTTGGAATAGGCAGGTAAAAGTGTACATATTTCCTCAATTCACGGATATAATATGTCCTTACGAATGTAGTACTGGATAATTTAATTTTTGCACATAATTGCCTTGTTCCCTGTACGCTGTGGCTGAGCAAGATAAATAAATTAGTATTCGGATTGCTTTCAATAGACATAATAATTGTACGTCAGGATTTGAGATTTAATATAACATAATGTATTATTATTGTATCAATTAGTAACTGGTTGGTATTGTTTAGTTGTTATAGTATTATGATGTGTTCGGAGCAATGTGCCTACGTCATCACGCCTCCTTCACCGCTCACCGGTGACTCACATCGGGTCAGGTCTGTATCCGTGCCCAAGTTTTTTCCAATGTTATAAATTGGGAAATCTATCAATACAAGACACAAGCATGATGAGGTTTCTTTGGAATTTGCGACCAAAAAACGTTTCTAAATGTACGTATGAATTCAACAAAAATGATCAAATAATTTTTCTAAAAAACACTGCGCTTTCGTACAATAGAATGTCTTATTAACATTATGTTAACTCTTCTCACAAGTTTTGCATACGTAATATTATTTTGGATAATCGATTAGTCAGTCGCCTGGATTTTGCTTAGCTGATTTCTGCATAACCAGTTTGATTATCATTATCTATTACTATTACATTACAAGCGCACGACACGTGTAACAAAAGTAAAAGGAAAACATGAATGAAACTCATTATGCACAAAAATTCTGAGAGCTTTTCTGCTTTTTTTAGATTGCGGAGCATTTAAGTTCAACTGTCGCGGATGTAACTCATCCTGCAATTATGCACGTTAGTTGGCTATTCCACATGTGCAATGCGCAATATGGACTTCCCAAGTGCGGATGTGAGGACTGAGAATACACCACATGCAAAGCGGGACACGGACACGGACGAGCTCTCTGCAATTGTACGGAAAGTCTCTTCACCCTGATAAAACATCGCGCTGCGGAATATTAGATATTTGTTGCGACTGTCAAAAGATTGTCAAAAGATTTGGCCGTAAAAAACGCGACACAGAGCTTGAATAACGACGCAGACGAAAAGACCAAGCCGGGCCCGGAATAGCAGCTGATGATTGAAATTTAAAATAAATAAAACGCGACATGGAAGAATAAAGGTTTTACTATCTTTATTTATACAAAGCGAAAAGAAAAAATGATCAAATAATTTTCATGTCATCACCTGATGGTAATAAGTGTGAATATTGGCAAAGCTATGATATTTTACACTCTTTTTAAGTACAAGTAAGAAAAAACATAAGTATATGTAAACATGCAATTACAAAAATGAGTGGACAGAGGACACGTAAGTGGAGAGGAGGCTAATATAACCGTAGGAATCCAAGTGTTTTGAAGTAGGATGAAGGTCAGTGGTGTTGTGTTGGCATAACTATACTGGCGTTATTATACGTACCGTGTATGATCCGCAGTTTGTTTAGGAAATGAAAGGATTCGGGTTTCGCGGTTGAATAGATTCACTTCCGTCACGGGCTGTTTTGTAGAATGCAGTCTATGCTGTATGCCACGGCTTAAAATGAAGGACACCCGACCAAATCATAAGAACATACAAAAGTATTTAGGAAAAAATAAGTGGTTATCATTAAATATTGGAGGTACAATGAACATTTTAAGTTGCAGGAACTGCGAGAGTAGATGAGATGGCTAATGTAATACGTAAAGGGGTAATATAGAGGAACCTCGACATCCATACAGTCCAGCAATGCCACCACGTGATAGTTTCGTTAACGAGACAGAATTACAACTAATCCGGAACGTGCCGCATTCGGCTTCTAAAAAACACACACAACGGACAGCGGCCTCTGAAACGGAAAACCATTAATCACTATCACACTATACGGCCTAGAATTACGTCTACACAGTCAGTCAGTGTATATTCAGTACAATTACACGTTCGCGTCCGTCCGAAACAGTATGGAAGAATATATAATGAAATTATTATCATTTTACATCAAAGGACTGGGCCTTAATATTATGAATGTAATTAGAATTCCATAAAAAAATCATTATAATTGTGTAAGGAGCGGATATTTATCCATCCAAACTTCACTTTACCGCCTGGGTATTTTGCCTAGGGCTTGGAGCCCGGAATGCGTGGAACGGTTCGACCTAAGGATAATACGAAATGCGATATTTACCGCTTTCTGTACGAGACGACAATCGTGATTATAATACAAACCAATTACGCTTCCAGCGAAGGTGATCGGAATAATGCTCCTTCGTAGAATTTCCTCGCGCGCATGAAATATGACTGCAAATAAAAGCGGATAACGGCATAAGTAAAGAGCTTTGCGTGTCACGAGCCGCCCGGTTCGGGAAATTTCGCCTAATGGAAATTTATACTCTCCTTATGTAGAATCATGTTGCGCCAAAAGGGATTAGGATGATATCTCAGTAATCACTTGCAAATGTAGTAAGAGTAAAATTTGGAGTAATATACTGTAAAAATAAAAGACTATTTTAAATATTTTATTATTGTATGCATATTATGAAAAAACGTATTACACACGCAGATCGCTAATGCAAAATAATAAATCGACTGTAAGTCAAACTTTTTATAAGTAAGTAAGAAAAACTATTTATTTCCGAAAAAACTGTTGAATAACAAAACGTAAAAGTCCATGAACATAGACTGTATATATAAAATCAGTTTGCACGTTTATAAGTATTACAGTACAAATAATTAACGTTTTCAATGTTCCTTTTACAAATGAAAGATAAATCAATCCACTTAGAAGGAAATCCAGAATAATCTAGATTTAGATAGATAGATTCTCACAACCGTTTGAGTGGGTATATCAATGCTAATACAATTTCAGAAGCAGTTTAAAATAATGTTACTAGAAAAAGCTTTAAGTATGACTAAACACCGACTTAGCATTCTTAAGATATTTGCATTCACCGCACGGCAAAGATTTATGTGGAAATTCTCAGAGAAAATTGTGTGTCATGTGGAGAAAATACATAAAACACTCATGTTGTGATTTGGGGGAGAATTATTATCTGTTAGATTTTTGACGTAAACTAATGGATACATGTCAAGGTACATTAGCAAAGGGTAGAAACAAATTGAGCAAAAAGGCTAAAAAAACCGACATGGATGTCATTGTTATGCCAGTCATTTGTGAAAGAATGACTTTATAATCAAATATATTAAGTTTTTATTTTAAAAATTGCGTGAATTTTTTTTGAAAAGGGTAGGAATAAACCAGTATATACGAGATAGAGCATCGTCTGACGTATACGAATAGTGTAAACAAGAGTTCCTTATCTCATGACGGAAAATACTAAATAAGATCTAAATATACGAAATCATCCTACCACAATGTTCGGAGCTGGGAAAATGACGAAATTCGCACCGTTTGCACTCGTGAATCGGTCTAAAAATAACAAAAACAAGACAGCACTTTAAAGAAAATGTATCGAAAGTGAAACATACACATACCTAATGCATGCACGGTGCGTTCGTTACTCGCTTGGCGTACTTTAGCCATAAAATGACGTACAAACATTTACCTATTCATACAACGGGGAGGGAAAATGCACGGATATTAAAGTGGTTATAATCTCGGTTACCTACATCCGTCTTACTTCGCTTCCAATTTGGCAATAAAACGCTGGGAGAGCGGTTAGTTATACGTTATACGTCATACTCCCACAGTAACGAAACCCTCTCGTCATAGTCTTGTCCAGTTCCTCAGTCTGCGATGGAAGTTTGATCCAATTAGCGGAACTTCTAAATCGCAGCCGCTCCACCTACATACGTTTACTGATATAATTGTTTAAGTCCGTCAGGCGCCGCGCCGCGCCGACTTGATTTAGCTAGGATAATAATACTCCGCGGCCTTGCCATTGTTGACCTGATAATGTCACGTGCGTGTAATAGAAATGATCCCTTATGTTGCTGAGGGTGTGGGCGCAGACACGACTACTGTACCTACACTGTATAGTGTACCAGTACGAAGAAGACTAGGACAGAACTACATAAATTAATACGTTTTTGGTACATTGGTAGAACTAACTATTATGTTCATTCTCCTATACCCAGATTACACAGGTTGGGTAACGAGCATTGCGGGTCAATCGATTTATTTAATGTCAATATCCAGAGATTCAAGTCCTTCTTAATAAATTACTTTAATTCTATGTAATTTTTATTTTTGTAATAATTTTTATGTAATAATTATTTGTCTTTATTTTAATTTCATTCTATTTATATTATTACTTTGATTCTATGAAAAATATTTCAGTTTTTTCTCAGCGTATTATTTCTTTTGGCTCTTCTGTTTTTAATTTTATTTTGTTTTATTTTAATTATATTTTAAATTTATATAAGTACTGTAAACTACTGTATAAAATATTATGTATTTGTAAATGCCCAACGGGCGTAGATAAATAAATAAATAAATTATGCTAAGGCTGACATATTGATAATATTAGAAATTGCTAGTAGACGTTATGACCGCAATTAGGTAACAATAGAAACAAAATGTAATATTTAATACAAGTAGTGGGCAGTTTTCCAGAGAAAATACACATTCACAGTTAAAAATTACACAAAAATAGTATTAAAAAGTACTCGTAAGTGTAGACGCAAGTCAAACGTTTTCTTTTTCAAAGAAGTATTTAAAAATTACAAAGTGCAAATGAATTGAAGTTACTGTTTCATACTGTTGGTCGTAGAGTACATCAGAAGGTAACCTAACTGTTTATACGCACACAAAATATTATGCTTTTGAAATTACTATCAAAACAACCGCGACGCAAAAAGTAAATATTAAAAGAAAAATGTACAAACAAACAAGAATGAAGCATCACAATAAGTAAGGAATGCCATTTTAACATTTTAATGGTTTGTTTTTATTCTTTTCAATGTGTAAACGACAGATTACGGTACTGCGCCGATAGGAATTTGCATGATATTATATCGTCATCGAGATTAGTATCGAGTATTGACCAATTATGGTCCTGAGTTGGTGAGAACCAGCGACCTTGGGGCCTCCTATCTGACATCAACCCAGGGTCATGGAATCGCTAATCTAATGTTAATTTGAAATACTTATTAAAAATTAAAAACAACATCTAGGAATTAATATAAAACAAAAATATATTTTACATTTTGTTGGAAAACAGAAAAGTAAGTAAACGAGAATATTCGCGGAAACAACATTCAATTGGGTAATCATTTTTATTAGCGTAAAAAAACCATTACTTGAAAGCATTCTGTCATAAAACACCAAGTAATTAAAGTATCTATAAAAATGTTTAATATTTACGAATTATCATTATTAAGTTTTATATTATAATAGTTGAAATTGTAAATATTATCAATACACTAATCTTATACGTATAGGTATAATAATAGATATAATTTGGATTTTCGTTATGGGTATACAAACAGTACCTAATCATCTACCTAAAAGACTTCCTTTTAATGCAATATTTTTAGTGTAACTAATAGGTTCAATGATATTCTAACATAATGAATAGCGTTCATAAATCATTCCGTAGGTTATTATTTCAATGATAATTATTATCAATTATATTATTCAATCTGAAAGCGGATGAAACAAGTACCAAAAGACAAAAAGCAATGCTTCTTCTTAAGATAGACCTAAGGGTCTGTATTAGTCTCATTCTACGCAGCCTCTTGGGATGTCGACTCCAGCTGTCCCTCCATCTTTTAGCAGGTCGTCCAGGAAGTCGGCGGCCAGGTGGGCAGAGATTCATCACGGTTTGCCTATTCTATTATCGTCCATTCTCTCAACGTGTGCATGCCAGTTTCTTCTTCTTTCTCTACTCCATCTGACAACATCCTGGACTTCGCAAGTCGCTCGACTGCGATTTTTTAACCCTATTCCTTAGAGCTTTCCCGGCGATACATATTAAAATTTTCATCTCCAAGACTCAGCATGGATTTGGTCTGCAATTTTGTTTAGACTTTCAAATGTACAAAATGCATACTTATTTGTATTAAATTTCTTTAATGCGGTAATGCATAACACCAGAATGTCAATTTGCGACTGGTTGCTAGAATGTAAAATAGTCATATAAATATTATTCACTATCAAATATTTATCAAGAGGCCGCAGAAGGTGTGTCTCATTACCCGCTGTTTGATTGGCGAAAGAGATGATAAAAAAATGTGTTCTCTGCCAAAATTTACATCCTTGATTTTTTGTGTAAAACTGGCACCTACATGTAAACAAAAATTAATATTGATCAAATTAAATATTTGGCAACAGATTTTGACAAAACTAGTTTTTTTTCCGCAAAATCAATTGATTTCAAACTCGACGAAATTCAAAATTATGTCTTTGGTATCACCACCAGAGTGAAACTTTAATTGGGATGTTTTCATAGCCAGGAATCAAAACCGGGATCCGGTAAATTACATTCCACTTTCTGAATGTGAAAAAATTATAACAATGTTATTATGCCCACTTTGTGAAATGATTACAATACTCTGCAAAAGTTTATATTACCATCCATTGTTAATGAAAGCTATGATCAATATTCTAGGAATCTGTGACGGAATGTAGGAAAGTGTTATATGGTGCGGCAAATTACGCGTGATGAGAAGTCTACACTTGTGATGAGTGTACAGTGTACGTACATACAATAGCGTGATAGCCTAATAACTATCCATACTTTAATTTATAAATTATTTCATCTTTATATAATTGAGAATTTAATTAAGTTAGTAGTACCTACGTAGTACATTATAATTTTTTCGAATTCTCTAGTCACATTTCTACGGAATTATGGTTTTTTTCTTCGTTCAAACACATTCTTCTTAATATCAGGGTCATTTCCGTAGATTTAATATACAAAAAATAAAACGTAGGTTATTACAATGATCAGGCCTGGCATCCGATCATCTAAATTCGAAATTATCATTTCAATATATATATCAGAAAATAAATTCATCATCAACATCATCATACCATATCCGATCCCTATGTGGAGCATATGCAATCCACAAACTGCCTCCAGGCCAAGCGATCGGCCGCCAGCTACCGTGCATCCTCCCAAGTCAAGTCCACGTCCCGCAGCTCTGACGCAAACTGCCGACGAATTGTAAACAGTGGACGACCAGGACGCCGAGAACCTGATGCCTTGTAAAATAGGCAAGAATGGTTAAAGCCGGAGTTATATTAGAGCCACGCCGCGTGTCGCCACGCTTCCCCCACCACCGATCCCAGACCAATCGGTCGATCGGTCGGCGACACGCGGGACATGTCTAATATAATCATTTTCATACTAAATGTATGAAATCGATTACAAACCCACGCGTTGCGACACGCGGCGTGGCTCTAATATAATTCCGGATTAAGGCTCTCGGGAGGCATACGTAGCCTAGCCAGCCGAAACGCCTTCGCCGGATGACAGTAGATACCAAGGGTTGCTGTGTCCGTTGCCTAACCTCTGTGTTCCTTACAAAGTCAAGCCACCGCACACCTAAAATTCTTCTAAGACACCTATTCTCAAAACTCAGAAGTCTGCTGTGAAAATAAATTAAACGCGTAACTAAAAAAGTGGGAATTCCATGTAGACATAATACTATGAAATTTGAAGCGTAATTAACAACATTGTTTGTAATAGATACGCATATCAGTATAATTATTATAAACAATACCTACGTAAATTGCAAATAGAAAACACGTGTTATTGTGTGCCTACGTATAGTTTACGAATTAGTTATTTCTGGAATATAATATACCTAAAATATAGCGCTAATTGCAATATAGGAGCGCAGTAATTTTTAAAGTAGTTCATTCAACGATTGCGTGATGGTAGAGGTAATTGGAAACTAAAAATTCTAAGCTGCTGTACCTAATTAACACATTCGAAAATGCTGCATTAACAGATCATGTTTTTCTGGGTTGTTATGACGTGTTTGTACAAACACCTCACACTTAATACTCATACATCAGGCTTGAGGATGGACGCTGCAATGTGCTCCGAAACGTCGGTAACACAAAGCCCAACACGGCATAATAACCCAGAAAAACATAATCTGTTTTCTGGAGGCCATGAAAACCTACGAACTCTAATAGCTCTGCATAGATTTTATCTGCTGTTAAATTGAAGTAATTTATTTATATACTTTTTTAAACTTAATTTATATCATCATTAAATAAACATACTTTATACACCGTGTCCCACGATGAGACCGCGAAACTCCGGAGGGTGATTGTTCATGGTATTCTGAGAAAAAAATCCTATAAAGTTTTTTGATCCGGGCATTTTTAATAATTAATTTTAAAAAAGTATTAATAAAAAGCGACTATGTAATACTGGCTTCTGTTTGAAATGCTAGCGGTGGCGGGGTGGCGGTGGGCGGGGAGGAGTGGGGGTCCGCTCTGGTCACTGAACGAACATTCAAAATTCGAATTTCATATCTGAAATTGGTGCAGGTCACGTGGTGTTAGCCAGTTCAAAAATGGACGGTATTACACGCGTGAATTTTTATTCATATTTTAATCATTTTTTTAAGAAATTAGAATTGAGTTTTTTGAAAAACTTTATTAAGATTTTTTTCTCAGAATATCATGAATAATCACCCTCTGGAGTTTCGCGGTCTCATCGTGGGAAACGGTGTATATCTACCTATATGTACATACTTTAGAGTCTAAAGTTTAGACAAAATATTTACCAAGACATATATTAATGTAGGTAAATTTTTTAGCTGTAACTGCAAAACTAATCTTAAAAAAATATTTATTAGGTATCAATCTACGTATTTGAAATAAAATAATAATTTAAAATCAGAAACCCCTTCATTAGGATAGCTTGTTCTGTAAAAACTGTACCTACAAAAGTTATTAGTTTATTTATACCTTCCAATTTTAACATTTGGCAATTAAAAAAGTATACCCACTATCATAATATTTGAATCCATATTAATTTCGGATATAGCTAGACACTATTTTCAGAAAATCGTTACGAAATGAGTAATGATCTCTGGCCTTCAATATTGCGACTTTAATTACTAGAATAATAGTCGGTAATAAGAAAAGCCTTCATACGAACAGAGAAAAGCAAAACTAATCAAGCCCGAGATTCTGTACAACAACTCAACGGATCATAGATCATCGTATTATGAATGGTTCTTATTATACGTATTTACGATCTTGTATTGTATTTACAGGGTACGGTATAGAAAACTATTAAGTATTATTGGAATTAATGTAAAGGCATAACGCACCTCTGTAAATAATTTCCATTTCTACGTGCCGTATGCAGCATTAGAAAGTCGTAGATTTAAGTTTCCAATTACAGTGCAAACTCACCTATACGACGAATGCACGCACTGGCTAACAAGTATGCTAACAATATTGATATTTTCAACACAAATCTAGTGCATTTTAGGGAACAGTGTCTGGATGCCATCTCTGGCGGTAATGAATAGCTACCTACTGTGTAATCATTTAAAAATGTCTTTGTAAAAGCCCTATGGGCGCAAAAACAAAATAAATAAAAATAAAATATACGTTATTGCTTGAATTATATGTCGTAAATTAACACTAATTAAAAGATTCATTAAAAAAAAAAAATGCATGGGAAATGTCATGAGTAAATTTAGCAAACATACCAAATAATTTCATCGTTTTTAAAGACATCATTTAATATTTTTTAATAGTTTAAACAGACCATGAATTTTATGAGAAAGACATATAGACACCACTGCTATAATACCATTACATTACCTGTTACCTTCTAGTTGACTCATGTTTTAAATATCTTGTGGGCACATCATACAAAAACCGCTCTGATTCAAGTAGAAAGCGCTTAGTTCAAAATACAAGACGGCGATAAGACATTAAATCTAGGCTCTATACCCACAATCTCTAAGAAAACTTGGTAGGGAAGCTGGGTTTGTGGATCACGATCGTTTCTCGGTTCGACTGCGCCGTGTCTGTTGGACGTCTGGTAGAATTTCTGCCGGAGGAAATAGCGAAGGAAGGTCGCTTTGTACACCGATCCGAGGCTTTTTTCACAATGCGTCAGACGGAATGGTTAGACGCAGTCATTCGCTTTAATATTCAATGGAACGGAGTCTTATATCGCACAAGGCGCAGAGCACAGGCGGACAACGGGGCAACTAAAATTACTTGTACCTATACAAAGAATTGGATTAAACTAAGGAGTGTGAACCCAACGTATGCGAGTAAGAGAGTTTACAGTTAACGTAAAAAATATACACGCGTAAAATAAACACAAGCTTTTCCATGATAGTAAAATAAGAAAGATTGTTGGTACAATAAATATGTATAATTATTACTACACAATTTGGAAAGTAAAGTACATACAGCGTCCACATAAAATGCACATTGCAAGTTGCTTGCACCAAACAATAGAAAATCAATAAATGTTACTATGATACCTAGTCATTAATCTTATCCACATACACAATATTATATATTCACAAGCGCATAAAAGTCAAAAGAGCTTTCAATAAAAAAGCTGTTAGTGGAAATTCTCAATAGAAGAATATTTGCAAGAGGATGAGAGACGTCAAGGTAGAGAACTTCTTGGCAGTAAATCTTCAGTAGAACCATTCTGGGCAATCGTAAATACGAGAATTTGATAGTCATCGTGATCGCAGACTATGATAAATAAAATGATTGACTGACTAACAAATATCAGGCATCAAGTAGGTACGAAAGGAATGATTTAAATAGTTTTAAAAATATAAGCAAACGTTTATTTGGAAATACAAGAGCAAGGTCAGGTATTTTTCATCATCATCATCATGCCATATTCGCTCCTAATGTAGAGCATATGGATTCCACAGGTATTTTTACTGCACCAGAAATAATAACTAACTAACTAACTAACCATAACACTAAGTCCTGGCGTACTTCTCTTGCTTCCTCCACGCACGTCGATTATTCCGACTTCTTACATGCCCACTTTCAAGCACTTGTTTTACTTGACCATGTCATGTCTTTCTCGGCCTTCCTCGACTTCTACATCCAGGCACAGTCGCATCATATATTTAAGAAATAATAATAAGGGCTACTTATAATACTACCTAATCACTTTATTCATCACGAATCAAGACGTATTACGGGAAGATGAAACGAAAAATATGCACGCAATACTTTCGCTAGTTAGCTTTTTCTACTTCAAATGTTTTAATTATTGACAATTTCGAGGTCAAGCGGAAGTATAAGGTCGATAATAGTGGCTTCATTCACTAGTGGCGGCGGAAGGCCACGTGCCTGATTGATGGAAAAGCGTAGTGGATATAAAAATGTACGAATAGTAAGTTGATGTATTTATTTGTCGTTCTATTTAAAAAATGGCACAGCCGCCCAAGGCGATGGCGATGGAAGGCGAGAAAGAACGAGGCGCGGCGCCTATATCATATTGTAAATTTAGTGTAGTCTTTAGCGCCGGACACCGCTCAAGATCTAGTTCTTTCCCGCCGCGGCTTATTCCTGACCCGCGGTTTTTTCCCCCGCGGGAAACTTGAATAAGAAATCTGGACCAGCGGGTGTGGTAGAACGATCAGCGTAACACCGGAATAAGACAGCTGGCCCAGACACAACAAACTCGGGCCTGGGACGAAGGGACGTGCGTCTGTACAGGAAGAATACAAAACACCTTACCACCCTAGGAAAATTTATTATTCAATAAAAAAATAAAACATAAATTAAAATTTTAACTATGGTTATCATTTTTTACTTCGTTAAAGTAAATAAGCAAAAATTAACAATGTACACCTAATAATATGAAAATCAGTTTTATTCGACAGATACCTTGAAAGTTCTTTAAATACTCGTACAATAAAGTTGAAATCATAGTAGAGAGTGCCAAAAACTATGTTACGGATTAATTTATTTTATTATACAAATTAATCAATGCGGTAGATATTAAATCAAATTAAAATATTATTGAGTGCAATTACGACAATAATACATACATATGTTATTTAAGTAACTTTTGAAAAACTTTTATAATCATATATTAAATAATGTAAAACGAAAACTGAGCAAATACATAGGAACAATTTACCGACGTTATATAAAAAAAATATGAATACCTACAAAATCATTAAATTTATAAATTTGTAGTCACCCTGCAAATGACGACATTTAAGATTCTTCGTGTCATTCGACCGCGGTATCAAGAACAGACGCAAAAATAAAATAAATTTGAAAACATTATAAAATTGACCATTGAAACGAAATAGAGGCAGTTCTGAGAACAAACAACTAGTACAGTTAGTCATGAGATTACTACGAAATGTTATTAAGAAGTTACTGACTAATGGACTGACAAATTGTTGCGTAATTAGTAATAATAAAAATAAACATAATGCAAAATTAATAATAACAATAAGTTTTAAAATGTTAATATTTTTCACAGCGAAGCAAATGCAAAAACTAAGAAAAATAATAAGAAAAATGAAATAATCTAATTAAAAAGTAATTCATATGCAACTGATTGTTTGAAACTATAAATAGGAGCATAACAAATAAATAGAAATGTAAAGTACCTTTGATTTGATGAACTCTCATTAAAATTGCGTTATAGATATAATAATAAACCTAGTTAATTTTAAAAAGGTTGTAACTAACGATTTTGACTAAGTGCATGTTATGATCAGACAAGACTTCCAAATTTTAAATCTTTCAATAAACTATAAAGTTATCAGAATTCTGAAGTTCCAAATTCTATACTACTACTTTCCCTTGTCCGCGCCCACTGGCGCATAGGCCACCAAGTTCAGTTAATTTGGATAATTTATTACATGATGATCAGTCTTCAGCGCAACATAATATTATGAGATATAACAATGGTAATACAAATTAGTATTACCTACCACAAAAAATGGCAATACAAATTGGTCATTAATTTGTAGACAATCTGTACATTAGGTACCAAATATTGATCCGTAGTAAATTGGTATCTTATCAAGAAAAATATTCGACAGTTAATAACTGAAAACAAAGCAAATAATATTATTTAATATGCGTGCGAATAAGGCCACGATTTCAGGAAAGTCGAACAAGGTGATCATGAAAACTTGACTTTTCAAAAGTTCTTCTTTATCAGGCTTTAGTAGTATTGGGTTAACATGAAGGTTCCATTGAACTGTGTTTAAATAACCTAAGCCAACTTATTTAATAAAAAATTAAGAAATAATGATCTTAGTTATTTTTTTAATCACAAATATTAAAGAAATAACAACTTTCTATATTTTTCATTAATTTCGTTGGAGAAAAAATTAGGTTAACACAACAAGTAAATAATTGTGTATCAGAATGTTTTTACAAATAATAATCGAATTAATTCGTTTTGCATAGACCTAAAACACATACATATTTTTTCAATTCCAAAAACGGCTACTTAAAGGTAAAAGTTTCGGTAATTTTATTTCATTATCAATATCTCAACATAAACAGAAATAAAGAATCTTTGGAAAAGAATGTGGATATCTAGGCGTTTACAGGGCTTATGATATATCGTCGGTTGGGTCATGTGTCCAGTTGATGTACAACATTCTCCATGCCGGCTACATCGCTATAAGTTCAGTAATAATAAATTACTAGACATTAATAACGAAGGTACAATAGTTACGAAGGACATCAGGTACTTAGTAATTCATTTAAATAAGTGTGTTAGCCGCAGTCCTTGAGGGCAGCACGCCACGTTGGAAAATGCCATTGGTCTACCAAATCTACCTGGAGTGTTCTTGAAATTTCAGGAATAAATAGACTCTTATTTGTTTATTCCTGTTTTCGTGGTAACTTTCAGTGGCCGAGCGGTCAACGTCTTGGCCAGTACCGCATTTACTATGACCTTTGCTAATAGTATCTCGTTATAATGAATAACTGTGAATAATTATTTCAAACTAGTGTTAGGTTTCATGGCATTTGAAAAGATAATCGTGTTTCCGTTGGGAAATTATTATTTTCTTATTTCGGTAGGTTTAAAATTATTTTATCAAAAATTCAATAATGGCATTTAGAACTACAAGACGTGGACTTGACTTGAGAAGACGGACAGGCGGTCGATGAGTGCTTAGTGCAATCATAAATGTATGTCAACATGTAGGAAAATGAATACAGCCCCAGATGCTGTTTAGGAAGGTACCTACCAAACTGAAATGGAAAATACCATGATCGACTCTTAATTATGATTTCCAGTTAAGATTCAATTAAATTTGTCTTAATTCTAATTCGTCTAAAAACTGGGAGCCATTACGTGTGTATAAATTAGGGGACCGAAAACTCTACATTACTTGTTCAGAAAACTGTACAGTCTATCAAAAGACACGCAAGCGCGATCGTAAGTTAGTATCGTATGTTTGCAAACAGGAAATTGTTAATATAGCTAATAATGTAAATAAGTTATATATATCTACTAAAACGTTTACATAAAAAAACATAAGATGTCAGGTCAGCCAAACGTCACGCCGACCATTCAATTTCCATACAGTTTTCACTTTATACGTGACAATTTGCAAACTGTACAGTTTTCTGTCCCGCATAAAATGCGCTTAACTATAGCCTTCCTTCATGCTCAGTCAGTGGACTGCACATGAATGAAACAACTGCACACACGCGCGTGTATATTAATACACACAGGTGCACGGACGGGCACGCACACCGTCTCACGCGGTGTATTATAGTGCATACAGCAACAGCACACACCTCGCCTACCTACAGCGCGCGGTGGGCGCATCCCAGCGGAGAGAGGAGTGAAAGCCGCCGGCCGGTGTATAATTAAACGTCCTCATGCAGGCCGGCATTGGACCGCCGGACCAGATCGGTCACTCCACTCTGGCTGGGGAGGGGCAGCGGGGGGAGGGAGGGCGAGGCCGCTCCGCTACTTGCAACTTGCACCGAACTACCCACCCACCCCAACAGCTGGTCACAGGAACAACTCAAAGTAGTCCGATGATTCCAAGAAGCGAAGGTATTTGAAATCCTAAGTGCTCTCATAAATCCAGAATGACTCTTGGTGCACTGTATTAAGGAAACTTGTCAGTTTTGGACATGCTAATACAATAGTTCAAAATAGCAGGTAAACTACTTCAGTGCAGTAACAGAAAAATATGCTTGGCTTAACATTGTCACATACAGGGTCCGGACCCCCCAGGTAAATTTCTTAGTATTGCCAGAATTGCTATATGGAATCTTGTCGAATAGACAAAAAATGTATACGATTTAAACAAAACGACGTTTTAGATACTGAGGTAGTAAAGTATGTAAACATTTTCGGTAGCACTCTTGTAGCACAACTTTCAAATAATATGGCTCATGTACTGCTACCTAAAAATATAATGTAATATTTTTTAAATAAAACACTTTGTTTTTAACTACTTTTTATAAATAAAACTCCCGACCGGTTTCGAGACAACACGTGTCTCCTTTTCAAATGAATTCAGTTGTACCCTTGAAAAAGAGACACGTGTTGCCTCAAAACCGGTCGGTATTTATAAAAAGTAGTTAAAAACAAAGTGTTTTTATTTAAAATATATTACATTATATTTTTAGGTAGCAGTACATGAGCCAATACCAAGTGAGTGCTTCTAACATAAATTTAATATAATGTTTTTGTCGAGTTCAAGAAATTATTTAATTGGCAGGCAGTTTCCTCGACAACCTACTGTTATGGTATTACAGCTTAAAATAATATAATATGTAGTAGGCTATAAAGAATCAGGATTTCATTTGGGTATTTACCACTGTCTATGTTCAAGTGTCCTTTATTATGTTTCCTAGCATCCAAGAAAAGCTCAAGAAAGGTAAGTCGACCAGACAATGATTGTATTGTTATTTTAATTACGAGGGCATCGCACAACGCTTGTATGAAGACTTCCTGCTTCATAGGCGCAAAAAAACATGACAAATTAAAAATATTATTTCAATGAACGAGGGGAGTACATTTTGGAAAGTGAAATTTTAATTTTAAATTT
>JAGVSP010004132.1:0-42118 GCA_022494985.1 Micrasema minimum
AAAAAGCTTAATTAATCAAAATATGTTTGTAAGCAATAATAATTAGTCCAATTTTCTTTGCGGTAGAGATTGATAAAAACTTCGCAGACACCCGGCGCGAGCTTCGCGTATTGTCGTGCGGCCCGAAAATCAACAGTGCGCAGTGTCGCAAAATCAACAGTGCGCAGTGTCACAAAATGTCCACGCGTTATGAAAATAATACTGCGACCTGCTTCATAATTGCCACCCCAAACACTAGCCGCGAGCAACAAGTAACAAGTATAGCGAGTAGTCGGGGAGGGGGCAGACACACTGCCAGGCACGCGCTCTACTACTTAGCACCACTACCGTACTCCAGGGTACCCACTTCGGTTGGAACCTCCGAAACCGCGCGCACGTGTCCCCACTCGCCAAGCTTTCCGTACCGACAAACATCGCGAACTCGTATAATACAACCTGTGCTTTCTACACTTTTTGTGATTGTGACTTTAATCCATAATGCCAATGGCAGCCGTGAAAACTTTGACGATCGGTCAAAACAACAAAATGGTCGGTAATATTCACCTAGTTCAAACGCCGGCTTTGATGCGAAGAATCGCGCCAGCTCCCGATAGAGCTTCCGTATTAGTTTCTCCACCGGAATCCCTCAGTTGCAAGAAGAAGATTAACTTCAGTCACCTCGCGTACACTGGGCCAGGACCGCAACCCGCTTCCGTCGCTAGGAGAAATGCGAGAGAAAGGAATCGAGTAAAGCAAGTTAATAATGGATTCGCCACTTTGAGACAGCATATTCCTTCTTCGGTGGCAGCTGCTATCACTGGGGGCGGAAGGGGCGCTTCGAAGAAACTCAGTAAAGTTGATACTCTAAGATTAGCTGTTGAATACATCAGGAGTTTACAACAACTTTTAGACGATCACGACTCTGAGACAGGATCTACGATAGCGAGCTCCGATATTCATTACGATAACCAGTCGTATTACGCCGATAGTCCGGACTCTTCGCATCACCTGAGCCATGTTCTGATCAACCACACGCCTCCCTGTTCGGAAGCTTCTACATCACCAACTCCTTCCTACACATCTGAGCACTCTCCGACCTTCCACTCCAGCTACGGACAGACGATAGAATACCAAAAAGAGGCCTACGAAAACTACCAACCCTTGAGCCCTGAAGATGAAGACGGATTATTAGATGACATAATGTTATGGCAACAGCAATAACATTTTTTTAAAGGTAAGAAACTTAATATTTTACCTAATAATTTTGATTGCTAATTTTTCTATTCGCTTTTTGGTATTTTTAACAGTTTCATCCATACAAAAAAAATGTAAACGTGTTTTTTTAATTCATAATTTTTTCATGTAATGGAATAGTACTTTATTTTTTAAGGAAGCGACATATTATAATTTAATCATCATTTCCTCTTAACGCTTATCTAAACAAACTTCAGTTATCTGTAACTCAGCCAACTGTGCTAAGTCAACGAACAATCAGATACCTGTGTGAGATTTTATATCGGCCCTTATCAAATCGTAGAATTTCATTCAGCTTAGTATCGAAAATAAACCGTGATAATATTCCCACTCCTGAAAGCGCAACACATTAGAAGTACCTACCCTACGGTAAAACATTAAAAGAAGTAAAAATGCTTTTAAGTAGTTGGTAAAAAATGGTTAAAGTTGAAAATAACACGTGTGTTCTACAGCTCTTTTAAACGCATAAAAAAACTGATTAAAAATCTCGGATGTGTGTAATATGTCCCGCGTTTTACGAAAAAAATTGATATTGTACATTTTGCTGTCTGATGTAGTTTTTAACGCCACATCAGAATTCTTTATTTCTTTGAATAGTTGCACCCAAGTATGATTTCTGATGAATAGAAACCCAGTGGTTGAACACAAAAGATTCAGGTTCTATACCAGACAGGCCGTCTATGCTCAACTGATGGATGTTGTTTGTTTATAGTTTTTTTGTCCGAGTTTTTAATAAATTTCTACCGCATTCTCTCAGCATAAATACAGTTCAAATAATTAGACATTTTTTACTAATTTATCGCTTCTCTGTGCGATAAAAATCAATATTATATGTGTAATAATTTATGGTAGAACATTGAAAAATGTATGTTTTAATCTAAAAAAAGGTAGGTAGTTCAAACGTATAATTCTGCATTTTTGATATTTTCTTATCCGTCTATCTATTTTTGCATCAAGTTTTTTCTTTCACGAAGCTTTTGACAATGCTCATCTAAAAAATTACATTACATTTTTTTCCGTAAACATCAAGAAAAAAATCAAGTCATTACACAAAAAGTCAGGCGGCTTTCTGTCGTTCAGGTAAACCAGAAAAAAAGCTACCCTAGGGTGTGGAATAAAGCTCCATTGAATTTTCGAGCTAGTTTTGCTCTACTTACAACACAAGCATACCTGTCCTATCCCAACAACTCGCGTACCTATACTAACATAATAAGCTTCCATACAAATACTAGATTAGAGGGAGCTTTCTTTGTGTGAGTTTACCCACACGTGCGCCCGGGGCAAAAGCTCAAAAAACGAAGGACGCTTTCAGCAAAATGCTTCTAAAAAAGATGTATGAAATTAAAATTCATGAAATTTTAAATATTTCTGCATTTTATTACACCGTTTTTATAATTTAACGCTACGTTTTTCTCGAGGATTCTAAGGGCATTTAATAAGTAACCGGACCATCGTATAGGTGGTGTTTAATAAATCTGGTTTTTATAATAACGCTGAAGGAGTGAATGGGTAGAAACTTGAATCAAGGTTAGCATACCTAGCTAAACATGAAACACGCATCGGTGTACCCACCCTAAGGAACAAAAAAATGTATTTCGCCCCTAAATTCCACGGTTTATTAGCGGTCCCTAAGTGATTTTTTTAACAAATCTCTAATAAATTATTTTTTTGTTCACAGATCCTCCGAAGCACCAGCCAGTACTATCGTCTCAACTCAGCACGAAGACCACTTTTTTTAATTATTAAAAATGATCTTCCTGCGACAGTGGCGCTGTGACGTCATCAATCAATCCGCCGACCGATGGAAGCCATCCATCACCCTGACATCTGGAGGCTGTAGTTTATAACTAATTACGTCCGAATCAGGGGTAATTTACATGGCGGGAAAATTAAATACACGGTTCATTCGAGAAAGTTTTTCTGTGATTTTTAAAAAAATAAACTTGTGTCTTCTTCTGTATTTAAAAAAAAAAGTATTTTTAACTGTGCCTTGAAAAACTCAATTACATGTTAAGCTTGTGTGCTGTTTTGAGACGTTATTGTTATCTAGTCATTAAATTGTAAATATTAAACAAATTGTACATAAAATTAAATTTAAGTTAAAATAAACTAAGTCGCTGACATTGAACTTAAAGTCTGCATAATTATGTTCTTAAAACTGTAAATAAGTGCCTTAATTTTAGATGTGCCTTTTTGTGAATGAATATTCCAAATAGTATTGTAAACTTGAGTAGTACATAATGACGTACTATTGAAAGATTTTTCCTATTAGATAAATTATAAAATTAAGCAAGTTACTATGACAATAATTTCAGTGTTATAATGATATTTTTATTACTTTTGGTATAAAATTTAATGTTCTTAGTTTTATAAGGGCAAAAATTCGACAAGTAAAAAATATTTTTCATAAAAAAAAATCTTTTGTATTTTTAATCCCATCCTTTCCTTTTTCACAAACAGTTGTATTTTCATGAAATATCGAACCATGATAAATTAAATATCAATTTGTTTTTGGTTAGATAACCGGTATAAAAAAAACTTAAAACATTTTTTCTTGAACCTGGATGATCTGTTATTTAATTTCCTTTTATCATTGGGCTTTTTGGCCGGTTAATGAGGTCAATAATAAAAAGTTGGTAGGTACGTAATCAATTTACTTACACTGAAAAACAAAATGAAAGGTTCGTCCAAAATAATAGATCAAATAATTTGCTTCATTCGCACCTTCTGATGCATATGACGCTGCTTTAGTATGCCTATAACATCGCATGTTTTGTTTTTTGTTACTTGTAAAGTATTGTTCTGTTCTTCTCTATGGCTGCGAATCGTGGCACCTAACCAGGGCCCAAGACAGCAGACTTCTGAGTTTGGAGAATAGGTGTCTTAGAAGAATTTTAGGTGTGCGGTGGTTTGACTTTGTAAGGAATACAGAGGTAAGGCAACGGACACAGCAACCCTTGGTATCCACTGTCATCCGGCGAAGGCGTTTCGGCTGGCTAGGCCATATACTACGTACGCCTCCCGAGAGCCTTGGACTTGGGAGGATGCACGGGAGCTGGCGGCCGATCGCTTGGTCTGAAGGCAGTTTGTGGATTCCAAATGCTCCACTTAGGGAGCGGATATGGTATAATAAAATGAATGTAATGTATTGAGATTGATTATCATTTTTATAATTCAATACCTATATGTGAGTTTTCCTAATTGCCACTAAGATAAGCGATCAACCGCCAGTTTCCATGCATCTTATTTATTTATTTCACATATTCCAATTTACTAATTTTTTTCAAAATGAAATACCTCGCTGGGCAAAGCCCGTGTTGAGGTATTCATATACAAACTTTGGTAGATTATCTTGAAGAGTTGAAGTAAATAAATTCCAAGCTTCATAAACGTAAACGTATTCCTTGATTTTCTCCCAGGAATTTTACATTAGAGCAATAATTTTTTCACACATTTTATATAGCGACCAGATGCGTGTTTGCTTTTTCTTATTTTAAAAAATTTTTTTTTTGTTAAAGAAGATAAAATAAAATCTTTTAAAAAATAAGACGATACAAACATACATCATGTCAATATCATAAATGTGTGGAAAAATCATTGCTCTTATGTTAAATTGAAGTGAGAAAATTGAGGAATAAGTTTGTATGGGAAAGAGGCCGCGAGTCAAGTGGTGGAGTATGCTCTTAAAGATAAAATATTGCATTTATTAATAGACTAATTTTTTTCCGATGTAGTATTGATTACCAAACGCGCTAACCACAACCACTCCACCACGACACGATGCGAGATATAGAGAATCCAACAAAAATGCCTCATTTTAAAATTATAATTCTATATCCGCTCCCTATGTGCAGCATATTGACTCCTTCATCTGCCTCCTGGTCAAGCGATCGCCCGCCAGTTCCCGCGCATCCTCCCAAGTCTGGTCCGCGTCCCGTAGCTCTGACTTATAAGTTAATAGCTTATTTACTCTACATAAAACGTATAGTTTGCCAGCACTGAGCTAAAGATCTAATTTATAATTTTATGTGACGGTAAATGAATATAAAAAATAAATTGATACGGCCATTTTGATTAGACTTTAATAACAACGCGTCTATTTTAAACCAAGTTGAGGGTTGGTGGTAAGAATTGCTACATAACGAAAAACCCGCCACTGTACATATAATTTTAAATTAAATCATGTTTAATAAAGTACCTACATATTGACGTTTGTAAAACATTACATTTTACATTCTAGTTATGATGATATACTCACAAATTTCAAGTTTAGGGCTGCTTTCAATCAGTTGGAATTAAATGTGCCAGAAAGTAGGAAACAAGTTATGTTAGAGTGGGATTCGCACCTACAGATTTTAATCCGGAGTCCTCACGAGAATTTTTTACTATACCTTATCTCCGCAATAATCGACGTGCGTGCATGAGAAGATGTATGAATGTGGAGGAAGCAAGAGAAGTATGCCAGGACAGAGTA
The DNA here is from genome assembly GCA_022494985.1 of Micrasema minimum. Taxonomy (NCBI): domain Eukaryota; kingdom Metazoa; phylum Arthropoda; class Insecta; order Trichoptera; family Brachycentridae; genus Micrasema; species Micrasema minimum. Next base: position 5,708 of record JAGVSP010004132.1, read on the forward strand.
GTGTGGCGTTCTATCCTCTCTGCCTACCCCTTCGGGAAATGGCGTGATGGTTAGTTAGTTAGTTAGTTAGTTATTGTCACCTTTTCGAAAATGGGATTTTGCAAAAGGTGTCTGCTGTTCCGCTCCGGAAATAAAACTAGAAATCTAAGCATCCGGCGTGAAATAATCACTATAGTCATAATGAAATTTAACCAACCCTAAAAATAAAGATTTAACAATGAGCAAAAGCTGGTATCATATTTTTGGCATAAAAAGTAGCAAGTAAAAGAGGGATGGAACGGAAATTTTGCAAGGATACGGGGTGCAAAGGATGCAAGGATAAAAGTGGGCTGGGTACATGAAAAATTTTAATATTTTATGATCATCGCCCTTTGCAAAAGCTCGGTGATTGTGTGGGGATGTAGAATTATTACGAACTGGTATTTAATAAAGCCTGGCGGAAGTGTAGAGGTATGATGTACACCTGCGTACTGTTCCAGGCACGCGACCCCGCGTGCCTAACTTCCCCTATAGAGATTTACAAAATAATTAATCCTGCAATAAATAAATAAATTAATGAAACAACATTTTGAATGAATACAAATACTTGTAGACAAATTACTGGAAAAAAAATGCTTTAACAATATTCTCAATAGATGTCACTATAGAGAAGAGAATAATCCAAAATATTCAAAAATCTGTCGAAAAAACAACTCGCAAGTGGATGGTTCTGTACATCTTAGATATATACAAGTTTCAAAAATTTGTCATACATGGTTGTCAGATGACAGGCGGAATGGGGAATGTTGTAATTACGTCAAGTGGCCACTTAACCCAGCCAATGACAGGTCATAAGCCCTGTAAACGCCTAGATAACCCACATTCGTTTCCAGAGCTTCTCTGTCTCTGTTGAGATATCATATAATAAATAAATTAATATTTATTATTAACGCGAATGCAATTGTGCTTATTGCCTACATGCCCCAAGATTGAATATTTATATTTTTGAACTATGTATAACATTTTAATAAAAATTTAAAAAACATGCATTCAATTAATTATTGTTTTCTGAAGACAGTAGAGTTCTGGAAACGAATATTGATTATCTAGGCATTATCCAGAGCTTCTCTGTCTCTATTGAGATTTCAATAATGTTGATACAGGGCCCAACATGGGCATAAACCCAGTAATTGGTCTACACGTATTTGTAGACATTCAAAATGTTATGTATTTCATTTTTTTTTTTTTTAATTAATATTACATGCACATGTGTACCAACTGATAATATAATTTATCATAACAAAATAGTATGATTCAATTATAGTATCTAAAAATGGTTGATTTAAATCTTCGAACAAGAATTCACTAGAAGGGCTTCCATACAAATTTTCTTAAAATATTTGCTTCCAAGGGTTAATTTCATAACAGCACTTATTATCAAATTCCACCGCGTAAAGACTCCAGCACTTAGGGCAACACACGGAACGTGTGACGTAGAAGTCTAGTGTCGACGTAGATGCCTATTGATGATGTAGTGAGTGACGTAGTGGGTAACTAGACACCTCAAATATGGTAGTATTTTTCAAGTTTAGTAAGGAATGTCACTTCTCTGGATTTCTAAATGCGATTTTTCACACAGCAAAATACTTCATATCATATCTATGATTCTAGGTGATACTTTGTATCTACCTTGCCGTATACGTATATATTTTTCGTTAAGTTCATCATATTCGGAAACGCTTTATATTTTTTCGGTATGCATATCGACAATGCGCATCATTTTTTACTATAATACTTATAATACTTCTTTGTTTTCTTTCAAAATTTGCCGATGTTATGAATTATGCATTACGCTTTGCACTTCGCGAAAGGCTATTCTTTGGTCCGCTCTAATCGGCTTACACATAATAGAGAAATACTATGCACAATATTCTTACAGGACTCCTATCTCCTTCTCTTTTCCTCTGGTGCGAATTATGGGAGAGGGCAAGAGACGGTGGTATCAAAAATATTGGCGGCTCGTGATTTATTTGACCCTATAAAATGAATATGTCCAGTAGTATTGTGGACCAGTGGAGGGTGTAATTTCAAATTATTGTAGAAGCTCTAAAGCGATTCAATCGCTTTGTTTCTTTGCAATGGGTCTATGGGACTGGTCAGTTGCCGACTATGAAATAACAGTAGCGAACTTAGATATTGCCAAAAATAATACAAAAAATACGTATTTCGTTCATAAAAAATATGAATAATTTAAGACTGTCCACCTCGTATAGTAGTGCGTGTGTGGAGCTCTCAAATTATATCCCACCCCTCAACTCAATTGTATTGTGTCTTTTGTAAGGATAGGATGGTCTTCGGATAGGTATTGTGATAAGGTACGGCAGGGGACGTATGAAATAGTGTCTGCCAGATAGGATGATAGTGTGAGATGCACACATGCGTTCTGTCCCCTCCCCTCTTTTCACTAATTCCCCCTCCATTGAGACCCTGACCGCGGATGCACGGGTGGATGTCTGGGATGGGGGGCCTGGCGAGGCGGATTACCGGCCTCCACACGGGTGGTAGTAATTACTAATAAATGGTGATCGGGATAGAAACTAACATACCCTACTACTGTTAATTTGGTACTCTGGTTGATTTGGGTGATGGAAACAATGACAATTATAATACATAAGCCGAGACAGTGATAGGGGCAGTGAAAGTATTTGTTCGCGTACATAATCGTAAATTCATCCGTATTTTTATCACACTAACAATCTTAAAATCGCGGTTTAGCTTGTTCAAAAAATCGGTAGAGTTGGCTGGACTGAAAAAAGACTCATTAAAGCAGTCTAGGGAAAAAATGGGGCTTTCATGCGCCGGGCTGCTATGTGTTAGGTAGCGGGTTTGATCCCCAACGCGGTCAATATTCAATATTTTTTGACACTCAATAGACAGAGAAGTTCTGAAATTTGTAATTTGTCAACAAGTATATTATGTAGGTACAAATTCAAAATGTTATTAAATATTTATTTCAGTGGTGTTTTCACATAAAAAAAATCATTTGTGATAACTTGAACTGGCGCTGAAGCGTAATACTGATCATCTTGCTTTCATGTAACAAACTACAAAAAAAACGCTGCTTTTGAGAAACTAACGCAGCGCACATTGCACTATTACATGATTTATTTTTGAAATATTTCAACTGTGGATTTAATTTATTTTTTTTAAATCGTTTGTTTCTAGATTTTTAATTACAAAATCCGGGCCTGCGTTTGTGGGACACAATGTTCCAAAACCTATCATCAGTCACGACCAACTGGGAGGGTAAGGTACCGGGCCTTGTATTGTCGTAGGACCTTCGCAATATATAATATCTAGGACCTGCAACGAGACACGAGACTTTATGTTCGAATTTCAAATTCACGCAATTCAAAGTAACCAACAATGGCCGGGCAGAAGGACCATAAATTTAAGGTCTCGATTTCAAAAAATATTTAATCGATTACCTTTCGATGCTTCATGGACGGGTCCTTTCATCTTGTAAATGCATATGGAGAATTTTTAAAACATTTTGACACTTTTTGGTTTCGACGCTGAGGAAATTCCATTGTAACGAAGAATGGTGGAGGAAGAATGTCGAAGTTTGAGATCATAATCGGTATTTTTACTCATCGGGCATTCCGATTCCTACCGATTTTTTAATTTATCTGTCACCTAAGAATTCTTGAGTAGTTTTGGATAAATGTTAATTTAAAAAAAACATAAATTAATGTCTGCTTATTACGTTGGCTGCAAATCGTGGCACTTAACCAGGGCCCAAGATAGCAGACTTCTGAGTTTTAAGAATAGGTGTTTTTAGATGAATTTTAGGTGTGCGGTGGTTTGACTTTGTAAGAAACACAGAGGTGAGGCAACGGACTCAGCAACCCTTGGTTTCTACTGTCATCCGGCGAAGGCGTTTTGGCTGGCTAGGCCACATACTACGTATGCCTCCCGAGAGCCTTAACCATGCTTGCCTATTTTACAAGGCATCAGGTTCTCGGCGTCCTGGTCGTCTTCTGTTGACAATTCGTCAGCAGTTTGCGTCAGAGCTGCGGGACGTGGACTTGACTTGGGAGGATGCACGGGAGCTGGCGGCCGATCGCTTGGCCTGGAGGCAGTTTATGGATTCTATATGCTCCACATAGGGAGCGGATATGGTATGATGAAATTACGTTTGATCCATTTTTAAGCTATGTAAATGTAATATTTAAATCAAATTAGATTTTGGTTTTATTTGATTATTTTATACACTACACATAATGACAATCGTTTCGCCTTGTTAGAGCATTATCGAACTGTCCTTTGTCTAATACTAAAATGAAGATGGCTGAGGATGAAAAAGAAGAGAATAGAGAAATTGGGGAAAAAATAAGAAGTGCACAATTTAGTAGGCATGTATGACATTATGAATGGAGTTCTGGTACCAACCCTTATGTATGGTAGTGAAGCGTTGTGTTGGAAAAAGAAGGACGAAAGTAGATTGAATGCAGTTGAAATGCGATCTCTCAGGCGAATGAGTGGTAAGACTATGTATGATAGGTGTACAAATGTCGAAATTAGAGCAGAGTGCAAGGGTGAGATAAGCATTATCGACAAAATTAAGAAAGGTCTGTTACGATGGTTCGGTCATGTAGAGCGAATGGATGATGAAAGAACGGCTAAAAAAATATATGTTGCGACTGTGCCTGGATGCAGAAATCGAGGAAGGCCGTAAAAGACATGGCATGCTCAAGTAAAACAAGTGCTTGAAAGTGGGCATGTAAGAAGTCGGAAAAACCGACGTGCGTGCATGAGAAGATGTATGAATGTGGAGGAAGCAAGAGAAGTGTGCCAGGACAGAGTGGTGTGGCGTTCTATCCACTCTGCCTATCCTTTCGGGGAAATGGCGTTTTGGTTAGTTAGTTAATTATAAGAAGTACACCATAAAAATAGGTACCTAGGTTCTTAGGTACATGACTATTTTTCTCTTCAAAAATATTTATATTCGCTGTGAATTTAATAATCATCACTAGGTATCAAATATTCGGTCGACGAATTCCTTCTTGTGGGAACCAAAAATCCAGAGAGGAAGCGGCAAAATAATCATGAGTTATCTTCATCTCGGCCACACCCGCATACAACACAAAGTACCTATTGGTATAACTGGCATTTGTGTACCAACTACATATCTAAGAACAGTGTATATTGGGGAGGGATTTTTCTAACTGAATGAGATTTGTTAGGAGATTTCAGATAATTATGTCTGTGGTGAGACATGCGCACAACATTGTCAGTTTTATTTTCTATCACCGATTGCGCTCCGCTGGGATTTGAACCCAAACTCAGGTGATACCAATGCGTAGGATCTAATGCCAAAAAATAATATGTTATTAACGTACATATTTTTACTGCTTAAATAGTAGCACAAATACACTTTTCACGACCATAATATGCCAAAATGTCCGAAATTGTTTTCAATAATTGTTCACATTAATTGAATTTCTCACATAAATATGCGTGCTGCCATCTTCAGTTATATGAACACTTTAGTATCTGAAGCTGTCAACTCTTTCGATCCTCTGCCCATTGTTGTAAAAAGGATAGTCCGGGTCAGTCCCCAAGGACTCTATAACAGTCGCGGGTGGAGGTGGGATCGATCCCTCAGTCCGGGTCAGGACAAAATACAGGCACATGAACTGGGAACATGAATAAAAATTGTCTTGCATACAATTTACAAACTATTTAAATTTATCCAGCATAAATTTTTGCGCTTTATTAATTTTAAATTAAATATTCCTATTGTAAACATAAATTACAACTTTTTAAATAACTTTTTGAATATACAAACATTAGAAAATAGAAGAATATTCAATGATTTGCTCTTTCTGTTCAAAGTATTAAAATCTATATTTGATTGTTGTCAACTAACAAATTTAATTAGTATACGAGTCCCTGGTCGAGTTACCTGTAGTAATGCACTATTTTACTGCAGCTAATCATCGACCAATTACAGTGCTAACTCATTGCACAGTGTCTGGATGCCATCTCTGGCGGTAATGAATAGCTACCTACTGTGTAATAATTTAAAAATGTATATGTAAATACCCTATGGGCGTTAAAACAATAAAATAAAATATGTATATATTTTATGATTATTATTATCTGATTGTATTTTTTAATTAACTATTTGTAACTTGCTCCAGTTAATACCAAATTGTATGTTTTTCTTAGCATAAGTTTTCTTGCCAAATTGAATATTTGCATGTATTTTCTTTTTCGTTTTTGTTTCTAATTAAGCTACATACTGTGTTACATTTAATTTAGTTCATGTTTATGTAAAAGCCCTATGGGCATTAAAAACAATAAAAATAAAAAAATAAAAATATTTATTAATCTTTAATGATGTACCTATTATATTAAGAGTATGTATGAATCTTCAGAACTCATTCAACTTTTTTGATTCTCTAATGTCTTGTATATAGCTATTACAATGAATATTTTTATGGTGTTTTGATATCTCTAGGTTTAGAGCTTCTGTACCAAATAATCTCGGCTAGGACAAAAGGGTCGAGTTATGTGTAATTTAAGCTGGAATGCTACCTGGGGCGGTTTTTTCCCTCAAAGGTGATGTATCCTGGGAACCTTATGTAATTCTAATGGAAGCAAATTGTTTACGTAACAATATTACGGTAATACGTCCAAACGATCATCCATCCCGTGTTACGTTGGGAAGACTGGTAGATACTTATTATCTCTACTTACTTATGTGTGTGTACGTGAAAAGATAAACAGCAATAAGTTATGTATTTAATTCTGTAACTGAGAGCTAAAAAAAGATCAACTTTAAAATCATCATTTATCATGAAACGCATTCTAGTGATTTCTAACCGCAGCTTGCTGTATAAATTAAACTTATTCTATTCTACACGGTGTAACAAAACTCTATGTACAAGCTGAAAACCAGTGGATCTACATAAAATTTGGAGTCGATTTTGTAGAATGAAATTTTTTTATTTGACCCTTAGTTTTCGAGAAAATTGAGTACGAAGTTGATTTTATTTTCCATTTTTTTTTGCAAATTATTATCAAATATCATGTATTTAGTCAAAAAACAAAATTTAAAAATGCGTTTTAATAAAAATTTTAGCAATTTTACTTAATCTGACATACTTATGAAAACTTTCGTGAGAAGTTTTTTTTCAAGCTCTGATTAAAACGTCATATTTACACAATCGTTTCCAAATACGATGTAGATTCACCAGTTTTCTAGTTGTTCTACGAGTTTTGTTACACCCTGTATAATAGTGCTGAAAAAAAATACGTTTAAAAAACAAAGCATACTTTTCCATAAATGACTAAAATTCATCTCTTGGAAAACGACGCTTTTAAAGATGAGACATTTTGGCTTTTAGCTTCAAAAATATACTACAACTACTACTTTCCCCTTATCCTCACCCAATGGTGCATAGGGCACTGCATTGGTATACCAAGTGCAGTGTATCTTGATCATTTTATTGCACGAAGGTAAGATGATACCTAGGTAGGTCCTTATAAATGCTAATAAAAGCACTTCTTTTAGATTATTTGTGTACATTTTAATTATCACTTTTGATATTCAGTCAAATATTTATGAAGATAACAGAAGTGTTCCCACGCCACGGTCTATTTTATCACAATCTAATATATCTTTCAATGGTTATTTAATATTAAGTAAGATGTTAACGTTCTATAGTAGTAAATTATTTGAATATTTTCCTAGACACCTCTTGTAAAAATAAAGCCGAGACGAAAAAATTTTAACTCGCATATTAACCACCGTATAATTATAGGGCATATGAGAGATTTTATTTAAGATATCCATATGACTCTATTAAGAAGTCAACTAAATGTCTAATAAAAATAACACGAAACCGGCTTTCTTGTTGTTAAAATCATTTATAAAAATTAAAGCAATAAGAGATTTACATATTTTGTGGTCTTATTTCGGATTCTTCATTACAAATACGTATTACGCTTTATTTAAACACAGGACCCAAATCAGTATATAATATGAAAAAAATAGATCAAAGAATAATAATAGTATTAGTAACGTTTTTATTCCAAACCTTGCGGAGGTGAGTGCAAGCCTCTAAGGTTCATGTAAAAAAAATATCATCAACATATTCGCTCCCTATGTGGAGCATATGGAATCCACTAACTGCCTCCAGGCCAAGCGATCGGCCGCTAGCTCTCGTGCGTCCTCCCAAGTCAAATCCACGTCCCGCAGCTCTGACGCAAACTGCCGACGAATTGTCAACAGGGGACGACCAGGACGCCGAGTACCTGATGCCTTGTAAAATAGGCAAGCATGGTTAAGGCTCTCGGGGGACATACGTAGTATATGGCCTAGCCAGCCGAAACGCCTTCGCCGGATGACAGTAGATACCAAGGGTTGCTGTGTCCGCTGCTTCACCTATGTGTTCCCCTACAAAGTCAAACCACCGCACACCTAAAATTCTTTTAAGACACCTATTCTCAAAACTCAGAAGTCTGCTGTCTTGGGCCCTGGTTAGGTGCCACGATTCGCAGCCATAGAGGAGAGCAGGTGTGATGCAGGAGTTATAAAGGCCGTATTTTGTTTTAACCGAGTAAATATCCGATCTCCAGCCAGCTTTCATACTGTTGAATGCGGCACCCGCTACTCCAAGCCGCAGTCCCAGTTCTTTCTGAACTCTGCCGTTTTCTATCATGTACGCTCCCAGGTATTTGAAGCTCTCGACCCTTTCGATGACTTGTCCCGACAAAACCAGGGGGATCTGGGCATCTTGACACGAGCTGTTACACAAAAAAATATACATACATTTATTCCAGGTAAAAAATACAAGGTAACAAGTTTTTTTTTTCAAACAAAAATTATCGAAGTGTAAAAGAAACAAACAAATAATTGAACATTAAATACAATAAATCATGAATGTTGCTAGTTTGAATTCATTGAAAAATCCCTTTAAATATGAATATCCATTAGCTATCTATTCAATAATAAAAATGCATCGGATTTATCATCCTCGATATTAATTTATACTTTATATTAAAAGGAACTTTATTTTAGGGAAAAACAACAACGACATGTAAAAGGATTAAAATTTGTGACGCTTTAAGAGATCAACTTGTGCATTCATTTCACTTAAAAATATGCAAAATTTACAAAAATACATAATGCCGTTTGACTGAATTTCGTCAAACAAGGAAAATAAATTAATCTTCCTAATGAAACAATATTCGCTTTTTACGTACTATCGTATAGACGATACATATTTTATTATCTTGTCCCTAATCTGATAATTTAGTAATTAAGATTGAACGTTAGGGTCAATTTAAGTGCATTTTTCATTCATTCATGGCATTCAAAACTTCTTACTCAAAAAATTATTGGCAATGTGATAAGTTATTTGAATATTGCGTACTTAAAGAAGGTGACACAAGAATTATTGTATTTATATAAAAATGTTAATTTTATTATTGCAATACAATTTACCTAGAAAAAAATAGCTTTAAATTGTTTTCATTCATCAAATATATGTTTATGATGTGACTTAAATAATGTTTAATCATCCATTATGTACATCGGTATCATCATCAATTTATCAATTTTTATAATTTATCATTACTTCCGCTGGTGTCATACAAAAAACTCACTCTTTTATGACATAAAGCAGCTTTTTGTACTAAACAAAACTTTTTTAAAATGATAAGGTAGAAAGATTTACAATTTTCAAGCTCCCATTTATGTTCAATTTTATTTAAATAATAAATTTCTCTCGTTTACGATCTAAACTCACTTAAAGCGATTACGAAAAAAATCTAAGAGTATTCTATCAATTTTTATTACCAAATCCAAGGAAAGATTTCTTTTTTAAATGGCTTTCCTTGTACCACGAAGATCTCTATTAAAATTGATGTATTTTGTTTGAGATAGTTGAGATATTCTGGCTATCGGATCGTTCCCTGCGCATTGATATCTGAAGAAGTTGTTCTAATTAAATCGTTCCCTGCGACCATATATCAATGTCTCTCTTATCTTTTAAACCGAGTTATAGGACAGGGCATAAAAAGCATTTATTAACCTATTTTATTTTATGAGGTTTTATATAAACGTTCCGAGTTTTATGAAATAAACTTTGAAGTTTTTTGAGCTTTGAAGTTTGAAATTGAATGTTGATATCCATGTATTGATATCACAAACTATGCTTTTATGAATATTATTTGCTTAAAATTATGACGTGTTCAATATCTACATGAATATCAAACAGGTTTATAATGTGAAAAGAGAATCTTGCATTGCAATTAATTCTGTACCTTGTTACTTTTTATTGTAAATTTATAAATTTAAATAACTTTATTTGCTTAAAATTATGACGTGTTCAATATCTACAAGCATACAGGTACTGCATTGCAATAAATGCATATTTCCATACATACTGCAATAAATGCATATCCCTACATACCAATGCAATAAAGTCAGCCCGCATTTTGTGCGTTCGTACTCACAAAATGAGAAAAAAAATCCTTTAATCACTATTTACCTTCCTACGATAAACTAACGTTCTCTCTTATTTTTCCCTAGCACTTCTTTCTTCTAACTTATCAGGAGGATTTAATTGAATTTAAATCATTGATATTTAGCTGTAAGCAATACACGTAGCGTATAATGAGAATGGATTGGTTCGCGACATATTTTATGAGAGAAACGTGCAAGTATGGGGATTACCTTGACCTGGAAAAGTTTATGCACAAATTTTATTAGTTTCAAAGTTACTGGAATAAAGTGGTACCCGTCTTTGTTTTGCTTTCTTCTGATATTGTTGACGAATTTTATTTAAGCCGTGTGCATGAAATTACCTTACGCACAGAAGCCTAATCTGCAAAATATAACAATCCTGTACCATTTTGATTTTTAAATAAAACCACTATCAACCAGGACTTCGTGCATACTAATTTTAAATTGAATTCTTGCATAAATATGATCACGAATGCATTATTGTATACAATGCACGAGTTTACACAATATTAACGATATTATTTTAGTCAATAAAATAAATAGCTTTTACAATTAAGATGTGTGTAATTAAATATGTAGGTTGTAGGTACCCACCTGCTTTTATATAGTTCAATATCGCATTGATTACAACTATGTAGGCAAGCGTTTATTTTCTCAGTCATAATTATTGTCGTTATATATATTTTGTTTACGCATCCGTATTTTAATATATTCAATATTTGCATTCAAGGCAATATAACAAAGAAGAAATGAAAAATTACTTTTCAAAAATTATTCCTGATTTGATTAGAATCCCGTGAATAGACACAATAAATTACTTTGCTTCTTTATACATCTAGGTTCCTTTTTTAAGTAGGTACCTATGTACAAATTAAAAGTATACATATGTACATACTTAGGAAAAGAATTCCAGAGAAGTGACATTCCATTCTTTAAAATACTATCGTGTCTAAGGTGTCCCAGTACTTCACTCACTACGTCATCAATAGGCATCTACGTCATCACTAGACATCCACGTTACACGTTTCGTGTATTGGCCTAAGTGCTAAAGTTTTTAGATGGTGAAATTTGATAATTAGTGGTTTTATGAAATTAACCCAAGGAATTTTTAGAAAATTTGTATGTAAACGCCCCTTCTAGTAAATTCTTCTTCGAGGCATACATAGCTTTTTTTAAAAGCACACACTCAAAAAATTAAGTGCTTGTCCCTAACAAATTCTTCGTGTCTCTTGTCGAAGATTAAATTTGTATTGATATTTATTGGAATATCGGGTTGTAAAAAACGACTAGGTAAATAAGTACCTGCTATTTTAAGATTAATGTATTTCTTATTCTTAATGTGCGTTAAATATTTAAAGCCTTCCTTAATTAGATTTTTAGGAGCATTATTGAAATGTTTCGGTGCCTCCCTTTCATTCAAGATTACAAACTAATCTGTTTTTACTGGTGAACATTTGAAAATAAATACTAACGTTTTAATTCAAATTTTTTTCGATCACGAAAATTTATCATCCGAGTTTCAAATAGCAACAACCTTATATATTTCAGTTAAAAAATAATAAGCTATTAATCTCGACGTAATATAAAAAAAATCCAAATTATACTATCTAATTTTGTTTCAAATACAATATACACTTTATTTTTGAGTAAAACTACCAATTTTCTGTCTTTATTTATCTCAAATCATTTACAAAATTTAATAAGCCTCCCTTTTCCTATAAAACGGTCACTTTATAATTAAGTTCAGCTTTATTTTACCCATATTATCTTGTGAAATAATAGAGAACGCTATTATTGGATCATTTACCATTGTTTTTGGTGAAGGTAAAATCTTGGGACCATTGATAAAAGTAACTAATTGAGGTCTAGGTCACTAAGATAATAACAACCCTCAATTTGTATTGATGACTCCCCGATAATATGCATGCATACATAAGTTATTAAGATATCACATGAGAAACAAATCATATAATATACATATCTTAAACTTAAATAAAGGTATTTTTTATCTACCGTTTTAACTACTTAATAATGATTATCTTTCGTATGGAGTATTTTTCAAATATATTTAACATATTACAATTCATTCATTTTATCATCATCATTTCAGCCCGTTGAGGTCCACTGCTGGACATAGGCCTTTCCTTGCCGTCTCCATCCTGCGCCGCCCCCATCCACTGTCTTCCGGCAGACTTCCTGATGTCGTATACCCATCTCATCGGTGGACGTCCTTGAGGTCTCTGGGTTTCTCGGTCTCCACAACAGAACGCGTTTCATCTATTCTAAGTATTTTTCATACATTTACTTTTCTCAAATCTAAATGACACTAAACATACAAAAAAATAATTCCGCTGTGTCTTTCAAAAAACAGACAAACTTTTGTGCTTTTGATTGAAATATTATTACAGTAAATTATATAATCAGTGGTTTTTAACGCTCAATAGAAAAACATCATATTGTTTTTCGTCTCACCTTTCTCTCATACTGTCTTTTCCCAACTCATGTGTTTAGTTTCTAAATGTATTATGTATAAAACTATTATTTATACTATTGGCTTGTACAACATGTTACCAGTCTGAAGATGCCCGTAACAGGGTGAAAGTGCCTACAAGTCAAATAAATAAAAAAGTGGATGTGTACCAAGTATTTTTATTTAACTTTTATTAGCCACATTTTTTTTTTAAAACACATTAAGATGTTTATTTCACGGGGCTGTACGTGATTTACGCTCAACAATGTTATTTTATTCATATTTACCTTACTGTATTACCCTTAACAGTCAGATGCAAAACAATCGGTAATCTGGCGCACCCGTGATTAATCAAATCCTTCCTGTCAAACTGACGTTGCGATCCCAAATCAAACAAAAATAAAGAAGGGCTTCATACATCTGAGATATGCTGTTGTCTTAATTACAGAGACTCAATCTCAGTAGCTGCATAATAATTTGATTACCCGTCAAATTGATGCTTAGTGCATCTACATTATGGCAATTATTATAGTGGGTTCATTTGTAAGAGCCTGAAATAATCACTTCATATAAATTAAATTGTAATTACTTTATTATATCGAATTTTCTGATGCAATTCCTTGATTGATTAATTTATTTGAGTAATTTAAGTGCAATTTATTTCTTCATTGTTAATGTCATCAAAATTGTGTTTATGCAATATTGTATACGCCAGTTAGTAAGTAGAGGTATAACAATTATTTTTTTGTAAATAATGTTTTATTTATGTATAATAATTTTTTCAAAACTTTTGAATATCGCTTGTAATAAAAAAAACTCTGTAAATGCAAAAAAATAAAACCAAAAATCATGAAATCATAAAGGTGAAATTCGTTTATAAATCGGATAATAAATTTATTTGTTTATTTATTTCATATAAAATACCTCGCTGGGCAAAGCCCGTTTTGAGGGCAAAAGCCCGTGTTGAGGTATTTATTTACAACTAACATTTACATTTACAAGTATGATACATTTAAAGAACAATAAAACAATGCATAAGGTACCTATAATTAACAACACTGCGAACTATATATATATATATATGCTATTTAGGTGGGGTAACCATTTCAAAGCACCTCTCGGGACCCAAATCGTAGATCCAATTTTTTACGAAGATGCGAATTTTTTTTTACATCTTTTTAATTTATGCACACTGGGTGCACTGTGCTTTTGGTTTTTGCATTTTGGGTGTTATGTATTTTTGGAGATAGGAAGACGTGGCTTTTTTGTCCAAAAGACGTCGTCATTTTCGGTAGTTCCAATAATTGTTTACTTTTGGTTCTTGTTTCATATTTCGTGTCATTCCTTGTCCCACCATATTTATGTGTGTGAACGAGTAGTGCCTTGCCGTACAGTTGCCTGACGTTCAAGACACCCACTCGCTCAAACACCTCCACTGTATGTATGCGCTCTGATTGGGACCTTAAAAATATATTTTTGAGCTACCTCAATTTGGTGTGTAAAATATATTGGCTGGCCCCACCCCATGTAATTATACCATATTCTAGTAAAGTCTGGCACAGTGGCACAGTAATAAGTGAGATACGATAATTTAAAGTGTGATTTTTACAAAGATTTTGTATGAAACAAGATCAGTGACGTCACCGTTCGTATGTGAGATAAAAAATGTCGTATCTCGCTTATTATTTATCTGATTGACGAACAGATTGCACTGACGGTTTTAAATTCATAGTTTTATTTTTTGCATTCCCAGAAATTTTTGGTTTACTAGCGAATTGGTCGAATGAACAGCTCATTATTATGCTTACTAAAAAAATAATAATAATAATAATAATAATAATAATGATAATAAGTTTTTATTCCAAACCTTGAGGTGGTGAGTGCAAGCCTCCAAGGTTCATATAAAAGAATACACTTGTAAAACATAATAAGATAACATAATACAAAAATAACTTTAAAATAAGTGAACATAAAATGCAAAGAAAATGAATAAAGTATCGTATTCTTTTAGGGTGGCTTCAGCATTAGAAGCCACCTTTTGTAAATTGGCGAGTGGATCCACCCTGCTGTGGCTTGTAGAAGGGAATTTTTTGTCATCTTTAGGCTGAATAAAAATACTGCTTGGCTTCTAGTTATATGAATGTAATATTTTATTTCATGGTAGCGTTTTCGTCTTTTTAGGACTATTTATTTTATAAACTAATGTGCAAGAAGCCATTTAAAGTATGATACTTTTCCATATTTTGCAGTACCCGATTTTTATTTGACCTTCATTATTTACAAATTAGAGAGAAAAACAGCATCCTTTACTCACATTAAAATTTTTGATGACTTACCTTTATACCTTTATCTAAATACCACAATTTCATTATACCATATCCGCTCCCTATGTGGAGCATATGGAATCCTCAAACTGCCTCCAGGCCAAGCGATCGGCCGCTAGCTCCCGCGCATCCTCCCAAGTCAAATCCACGTCCCGCAGCTCTGACGCAAACTGCCGACGAATTGTCAACAGTAGACGATCGGGACGCCGAGAACCTGATGCCTTAGGCAAGCATGGTTAAGGCTCTCGGGAGGCATACGTAGTATATTGCCTAGCCAGCCGAAACGCCTTCGCCGGATGACAGTAGATACCAAGGGTTGCTGTGTCCGTTGCCTCACCTCTGTGTTCCTTACAAAGTCAAACCACCGCACACCTAAAATTCTTCTAAGACACCTATTCTCAAAGTTTACCACAATTATTGGCTATAATTACTTTTCTTTGAAAACGAAATCGTTTTTAAATTTTGTTACGATTTTGCGGTTTCGTTTGATCAAAGAACGAATAGGAACAGTTATGTTTATTGGAAGAAACCTAATACTATTTTTACAAAAACCAATATGCCGATGAAAAAAAAACTGTCTACCATGCTTGCGTGATACAAAAGTGTGAAATTTCCTACCAAATAAATTATTGATCACTTATTTTTTGTAATGATTCTCTACCATCGTCATTGCTAACATTATTATTGTAGGTAGATACTAGAGGATCGAAGTGTTCAGAAATATAACATCATAGGGGTGTCAAAAAGTAATGTTCTGTTTTTTTCTTAACTGTTATATCTAGCGTTTAATTATTGTGTCCGTCTCGTGGTGTAGCGGTAGCATTTTGGACTGCCATTTATGTAGTCGTGGGTTCGATTCCCGTGATTCACCATCGGTTTAAATATGAAATTTACACATCATTACAGCTTGCAACATTCAAAAACATATATAAATTGTAAAAAAGTACCTACTCACTTAAAAAGGATGAAAATAAAAAATGAACAATAAAACTGTATGCTAGATATTTTTAGCTGACCTCAATGGGTACAATTGAGGACATCTTACTTATCAATTTTTTTAACAAGAGCATGTTTAATTATAAAAAATATAATATTATTAACTATAGCGAAATCAATCATAAGATTCAGGTTTGAATATTATGGTCATGAGTTCTAGTTTCATATTTTTTTTGTTTGGCTTTATTAGGGTTCTTCCCAATAACATAAATATCTTTGAAAACGTTATAAATATTTAAAGTATATTTTTACAATTCCAACGATATAAAACACAATGATCAAAAATTTAGTTTTCATTTTTAAATTGATGTTTTAAAAACACGAAAAAAAGAATGATTTTTAGCGCCTGTTATTTGCTAATGACGTCATACCCGTCCACCATGAAAGGCATGAAATTCATTACGAAGTGAGCGCCTATATTGCGGTGACGTCACACCGCATACGCGCCAAATGAAGGATTCTGCGAGCGGTTTTTAAAAGCGCCATTTCAAACCGCGCTAGAAAATCCTTAGTTTTTGTAATTTTTCAATCAATTTTTTGAAACAAAAAATCGGGAAGAACCCAATTAGTTGATAGGACACTTTTTTAGAAATAAAAATGGTTCTTTGAGAAAACGATCCTCAATTGTATCCCACAAAACATTGTTTTATTTATTTATTTAACCACTCAAAAAGCCAGAAGACTCAATAATACGGGAGAAACAACGTCACAAACATCAAGGTTCAAATTCGCTTGTTTATATCCTTCAGTCGCGTGACTTTCGACTGCCCACTTATAACGGGTGGGTGAATTAAAAAATCCTACAACGCGTCAATGTCTGTCACTATTGCCACCGGCATTTCCGGTCCGTAAGTGTTATTACAATAAAAGATACAAAAAACAATAAAATCCCAGAACAAGGCCGTTCTTGCGGGTTCCGTTGAACTACCGCCTAACAATCTAGTGCTAGATTCTTGGTGGTCGTGTATTGAATTAACAATATTAGTTTTTCTTACAATATCAGGGCAGGGATCACCAATATATCTCAATGTAGAAAAAGGACCTTAAAAACGCGTAAGACTGATTCTGATCATCTTTCCTTCGTCTAAGAAATTATCAGTAAGGGAATATAGTAATAGAAGTAGAAAAAGGTCGATACAAGCATGTATTGACGATTTTCCATTTGTAGATATTCGTTCATACAAGATCGATAAACGCTTGTACCAACCCCGTACCGAGCTCTTTCTACATGAAGGCAGATATATTGGTGATCCCTGCCCGAAATAAAAAGGATAAACGACAATATTGGTAACCTGTTGCAGGCATTAATGAATGAATTGCGTTCACATTTATATAAGAAGCTAACAGTTGGTAAAAATATTACTTTTTTATTTTGAAATCTCCTTGTAAATAAATGATATAAATCAATAGTGAGTCCGCTTATAAGTTTTAAAATTATCAAACCAGTAATGCTACATGTATTTTATTATACCAACTATGACAATTTTTAAAACTCATGGCACCTTACCAGGGCCCAAAATAGCAGACTTCTGAGTTTTTGAAATAGGTGTCTTAGAAGAATATTAGGTGTGCGGTGGTTTGACTTTGTAAGGAACACAGAGGTGAGACAACGGACAAAGCAACCCTTGGTATCAACTGTCATCCGGCGAAGCGATCTATTTTTACAAGGCATCGGGTTCTCGGCGTCCTGGACGTCCGCTGTTGACAATTCGCCCGCAGTTTGCGTCAGAGCTGTGGGAGGATACACGGGAGCTGGCTGCCGATTGCCAGGCCTGGAGGCAGTTTGTGGAATCCATATGCTCCAGATAGGGAGCGGATATGGTATTATGATGAAAACAATAAAAATATGTGAAATTCTATACATCTCGTTAATGTACTACATTTTAATTTTTAAATATATTTATGATACGAACATATAAAAAAAAAATTGTTGATTGATTATTTGACAACTCAATCTTAAAATTAAACTTTGCTACTTTGCTAATAAATAATAAACAAGATAAATACCAAAATTTAACAAATAATGTTAATCAAATTTATTTGGTAATTTTATGTAAGTAATTTTAGATAATGGTTATGGTCAAAGGTAAAGCTTTTTATCGCGTTACATTCCACTCTGTAGTCGAAATGGCGTGTACTTGTTTACCTGTAACTTGAAGACCTTAAGAAGCTAACATTTTATCTAATTAAAAACAGAATTGGTATGAAATTAAGTTTAAAATTTTTTTTTCTCCTCAATGAAGAAAATTTTTTAGCAAGCTCTTTTCTTTTAGTGTACATACCATTTTGGAATTTTAGACTAAATGCGCCAACTTTTTAAGTAACTTGCCAAAATAGCGTGGTACTTTTTTTTTTCAGGACAGTCGGTTAAAGTTGGGGCGATGAAATTATTCTGAATTCAATGTTGAGGCAAAAAGCTACCATTTTATTTAAAACTGGAGGCACTTACGTTTTAATTTTAATCTGAATTTTGAATGAAGGGTTATTCATGGTCACATTACAGAAAAAAAATCTAAGAAAAGTTAATAATTGTAGTCACAGAATTGAAAGATCACCCAGGGTGGCAGTTTTTCACAATTTTTTTTTGATAGGTATTAATTTGTAAAGTACTTGACCCAATTTAAAAAAAAATATTTTTCTGAGAAACTGTCAAGACTTGGCCTATCACCTATTTCCGGGTTATCGTTGATTTATGGGGGACTCCCGGTTTTACTAAAAATATTTAATAGTATATTTAATAATTTTTAATATTTGTCCGTGTCATAGTAGTTGGTCCTATAGTTAAAGAAAAAGTCAGTGAGTGGTTTTTACACTCAAATTTTTAACAGACTGTTATGCACAAATTTTATATTTTATTTGTTTTTTAAACAAGCTTAATAAAAATTATCTGTTCATTTAAATGTTCATATTTTTTTTGAAAACATGATTACAAAGTTTTAAAAAAATTCGTAGAGCTATTATCACAATATATGGCTTAGCAACCAGAATATACGGTTCGAATCCCAGTGAAATCACTATGATTGTCAACACACTGTTTATTGTTTATTTGCCAATATAAAATCCTTCTTGTGTATGATACAAAGTATTTTAAAAATCGCTTATTAACAAATAAAATATTTAAAAAAATATTTACGTTTTATTTTGGAATGGAAACCAATAATACCATAAGTCAGGTAAAATAATGTGATCTACAGTATTGTAAAATAATAAATATACATAAACAGCCATAAAGATTTATAAACTTGCTTCTTGAATTATTACTTACCCAAGATTTATAAATATAAGTACCTACTATGTTATTGTATAAATGTATTATCATTGTGACGATAAAAAATGCATATACTCATTCGTAATATCAGGAGTTTAAGAAAGTTCTTAGTTGAATAAAAATACGAATAAAAAATAATAGAAAAGTTACTATGAAGGTTTGTAACTTTTTATAAGTAGGTATTAATATTTCATGTGTGATACATTCGACCGGTACTGAAGCGTAAAGACTGATCATCTTATCTTCATGCAATAAAATGATCAGGATACATTCCACTTAGGGTACCGATGCCCTATGCACTATTGGGTGTGGATAAGGGAAAGTAGTAGTAGTATTAAACTGACTAGTAATTATAAATACTAGGGGTAAGTAGTATATTATTTTCTTAACTTTACATTCGTATAACGCTATGATGAATCTTGTTGGACAAAGAAAATTTTCTGAAACGCTCTGTACTTCTATTTGTATGTACTGCAATCCAATATATCAATCAATTTTAATTAATGACAAAGAAAAGAGAATAAGTCTTCTTTAGTACATTACACACCATATTCGAAAAGAATTTATGAAAAAAATGCGTTTACGAAAGACGCGTTGTCGATCATTCGAGATCATGGCAATTTTTTGAATTGTAATTGTGTACACGCATTACTTTCAATTTAATTTAATTAAAATACTTATATTATATATTACATACGAATAAATTTACTTCTTTCTCTTTTCTGCGACTAGTAGAATGAATATGTCACTTAATTTTTATGGTGGCTAATCATTAGAAGCATTATATCATCTGGACTCTATGTAGAGCATATTATTTGAATTTTTGCCTTTCCAGTTCCCGTGCATCTTCCCAAGTCAATTCCAAGTGCCGTAGCTATGACGTAAATGTCGTGGACGTCAAGAACGCAGGGAACCTGATGCTTTGTAAAATAGGCAAACATCAGAGGTAGAAAATATATCAAGATAAACTGCACTTCGTGTACCAATGCTGTCCTTTGCACCATTGGGTGCGAATAAGGGAAAATGTTAGTAGTAGGTGCACAGGTACATACATACGTAATTAAAAACCTCCACTGCCTAAGATATTGATGTCTTTTTAAAACTATTCATGAGATATAGTAAGTATGTCGGTAACAGTAGATAATAACAAAAAAATAAGTAGAATGAATAAAGTTATTGGGTGTATTTCTTAATTACTTGAGATTGTTTCCGAAATGTACGGTACCGTCTAAGAGCAAATGTTTTATCACTTTTGTCCTTCTCAAACGAGGATTTGGTTTATCTAAATGGGTATCGTAGCACACTAGGGCCACAAATGACCCCACTATCTATGGGTTTTCTCAAGAACAAGATAACAGAACGTCATCTCTGCCCTGTTTGGACATTATTATGGCACGTTCCCACGGGTTACGTGGGTATTTTGTATTTCGTCCAAACCTTTTACCATTCTTACACCTACTTAATTTCATTGCAACACCTACCAAATTATATGTAGGTATATAGTGATTCAGTACCAGTTGCAAGAAGCAGCCCGTGGTTGCAGTATGTATGCAAAACATATCTTTCTATGTACATAACTCTCGTTGTTATGTATGTAAATGTAAAGGAATCTCATGGAGACATCACGAATGACGAGGTTCTCAGAAGAATCGAAGGAGGAAAGCACCTGATCAAAACCATCAGTGATAGCGCAATGGACCACATTTTACGATATGAGGGTCTCTTGCATGACATTATAGAAGGAATAACTGTGGGAACAAACTCCAAAGGGCACCCCCGTTGAGAGTATCTGGAGCAAGTGTGCGAGGACTTGAACTGCGCCTCATATACTGAGCTGAAAGGTCTGCAGAGGGTAGAGCGCAGTGGAAAACACGATGTAGAACCTTGCTGCAGACCAATACCTGGAATTAAGACATGGAATTATAATATAAATATCTGTGTACCTAACGACAAATGTAAACAAATCGTTTTCAAATTAAAACAGCCTTTTCAATACATTTAAGATCATAATATATTTGAAATAATTACAATATTTTTTTAATATTTCGTTCGAACTTCGTACAAACTTCGAAAATTTAATAAATTTATCTAACCGACCACCAATTAACTATACATAGACAAGAGAACGTGAATATGTCACCGATTTAGAGCATAATAACGGTCGATGGCCTGTAAAAAATCAATATCACACATGACAATTTAAAAATACAAAAAAAAATATGTTAAATTACTCCACATGATGACATGATAATTAAATACCGTTGCGTTATTATTTCAATTATATTTTTATTTCCATTTTTTTCTTCCAGCAATAAGATATGAATATCTCTGTACCTACTGGCCAGCAGCATCAACGGGGTTTTAAAATAACTCACATATCAAATTGATTTTGCATAATGATTTTATGTTCAATCTTTAGAGATATGACGTCCGCTCAGGATAAAATATTGCTATCACTGTTCATTAACACATCTTTAAATATTGTAATAATCTTGAATATGTTTGAACGTGTTACAGCGATCGATCACACTAACAAAATCAGATAAAAATATTAATAATATTGCTTGACAGTTACGCATACAAATTGTTTGACAGTTGAATGTATGATCTTTTTAATTATTTTTATTTTACCACCAAGAATAATCGATTTGAAAATGAAGTTTTGATAAAATCAAATGAATTTTAACTAGTAAGGAATGTTCAATACAAGTTTTATTTTAAATATGATTCCCTTTTTTGTTTTAGCTTATTAATTTTTTTATCGCCTCAAACAGGCCAAAAGATCCAATAATACCTACGAACAATAATCGCAAAACGCAAAAAAAACCTAAATATTTAAAGTATATTTTTACAATTCCAACTATATAAAACACAATGATCAAAAATATTGTTTTCATTTATAAATGTATGTTTTAAAAACACGAAAATACGAATGTTTTTTAACGCCCGTTATTGGCTAATGACGTCATTCCCGTCCACCGTGAAAGGCGTGAAATTCATTCCGTAGTGAGCGCCTATATTGCTGTGAGACGTCACACCGCATGCGCGCCAAATGGAGGATTTAGCGAGCGATTTGAAAAAGTGCTATTTCAAACCACGCTAGAAAATTCATATGACATCGTAAATTTTTTTTTAAAAAAATCCTTGATATTGTAATTTTTCAATCAATTTTTTTTAATCAAAAATTAAAAAATCGGAATGAATCCAATTGGTCAAATATATCGTTTAGTATAAAAGCTGTTGGTCATCGGATGTTTACTCGATTAAAACTAAAAGCCGCAGTTTTATATGGTAATATCGTTCTTGTCTGATGTGCGATAGTGCAAGCGATAAAATCTGTAACTGGTGATCAGAAAACAAGTGGATCAAGGTCGTTAACAAATAATAATAGTCATTTTACTAGAGATATTTTTTTATTACAGAATTTTTTTTACACGATTTTTGGCATATTTAAAAAAATGCATTTGCTTATTACTGCAATGTTTTTATGGAACATCTTCATTTTTTTTTCTGCTTCGTATTGTATTAGTTAGCGCGTTGGGCTATTGTGCATCAGGTGCGGGTTCGATTCCCAACGGGGTCAATATGAATTATTTATTCACAAAAAAGTTCTTGGGATTGGCGCTGAAGCGTAAAACGGATGTAATATATTACGATCAAGATGTATCATGCAATAAAATTAATTAAAAAACTAAGAAAACTTTTTTTTTATTAATAAATCTATACAATCTTATGATATTTGCACATATTTCAATTTGTAAATACTGTTTTCAATAAAACCCATACGGCTTGTGCTTAGTAACACTTAAATGACAGTAATGCGCACTTTATACGGGACTGAAAACTGTACAGTTTCTTATAGTCTAAGACACTCTAAATTTGTATATTTTTTAAGCGCGATCGTAAGTTAGTACCGTATGTTTTGCACACAGGAAATTGTTAATAAAGCTAGTAATGTGTAAATTAATTATTTGTGTTCTACGTTTTTAAAAGCATTCAATATATCAATATCTACTTAAACGTTTACATAAAAAAAAACATTAACTGTCAGGTCAGCCAAATGTCGCCCGAACCATTCTTAATTAATTCCAGTTTTCGCTTTATACGGGACAGTTTGCAAACTACACAAGAAACACAAAAAAGTTTTCTGTCTCGTATAAAGTGCACACAAGAATTAATAATGGCATATAATATTAAGGTACCTATAATATCATTAATCTGTTTGTAATAATATTCATTACTTACTCGTACATATATTGACTTTGCATTTGTTGTGTTTTTCTACATCGTCGATAAATACGCAGAAGTTTTTGGATCTTGTGTTCACTGAATCGGAAAATTGACTGTTAAATGATTACAAAGTTATGATTTCTATTACTACTTAACTATGTTGTTAACTGAGTAATAAAGAATATAAAAAATATTATTTTTCAAAGCACCGACAGTGAAAGATTAAGACGTAAAACCAAATCAAACAATGCCGAAGCATCATATTTGGGAGGTTAATTTGTCCTAACCAAAATAGACAAAATAAAAAAAATACCACAGTACAATTTTATTGAGGACTTCTCTCGGAAAATCCTTATAAAACATTCAACCACAGCACGCAACAAAGGCAAAATTGACTATTCAATTCGGTCATATTCATAAAAAAGTTCAATGTAAAATTACTCAAACGATCCAAGGCCAAATAATTTTGTTTCTTATTTTTTATGCGTAACATTTTAACAATGGAAACGTATAAAAAAATCTTCTTTCTTAGCATATAAGCGGTGGGATGGTAATTCTAGTTGTTTTGACAAATTTACCACATCAATCTTAGGGGGTGGCCAAAGGATTAAATCCTAATAGGTTTTAGTACTATAAGGCTGATTCGTCATACGTAGAAAAGGTTGTACCACGATTTTATCAAAAAGGAAAATAATACATGTTTACCAGATTTAAGCATTGTTTAAAAATAGAAACATCCTTTTAACAAAGGTGATTCTATCACTAATGGTTGTTTTTTTAGGGTTCGGAATCTTAAATTAAACCCTGTTGTGGTTAACAGTAGCAAAACACTAGTTTACTACTTTCTGTGGTTTTAGAGAAGTGAGAATTAAACAGTTTTGTTTTTTTATATTCCTTTATTTGCTCAAGCGTTGACTTTTGTGTGGTCTGAAATGAAACTTTACAGACAAATCTTGATTGTTATTTAAAAAATCTAACTTGTCTTTTAAACAGTAAATTGAGAAATAATAAAGATGGAAAACGTTTTGGAAGACTTATGTATGATAGGTGTACAAATGTCGAAATTAGAGCAGAGTGCAAGGCTGAGATAAGCATTATCGACAAAATTAAGAAAGGTCTTTTACGATGGTTCGGTCATGTAGAGCGAATGGGTGATGAAAGAACGGCTAAAAAAATATATGATGCGACTGTACCTGGATGTAGAAATCGAGGAAGGCCGAGATGATCAAGTAAAAAAAGTGCTTGAAAGTGGGCATGTAAGGAGTCGAAATAATCGACGTACGTGCATGAGAAGATGTATGAATGTGGAGGAAGCAAGAGAAGTGTGCCAGGACAGAGTGGTGTGGCGTTCTATCCTCTCTGCCTACCCTTTTCGGGGAAATGGCGTGATGGTTAGTTAGTTAAGTTAGTTAGAAAACGTTTTTTAAAGTTCACTTACATTAAGATATTAATTTGAAGATTTCAACTTTACGTAATAATTCTTTTGATACTTTTATACGTTTATAATTCGATTTTTGTTCAAATTTGCGGAATTATTTTACAGTGCATCAATTTAAGTAGGTTAGAGACTGAACATCGTGTGAAATTGATTTTATTGTCTGCCGTACAAAACAAATTCATTCTGATTTAAAGGGTCCGTGTTTTGAATTGATATAATAATTTCAAAATGCAATTTCAAACCTCCATTGATATCTCACCACCAAATTCAATACATTTATCGAAGATTAGCTAACATTAGGGAGGTGTTGATAAGATGATTTTGCGGTTTTATTTATTTTGGCAAGTTCTTTCACATGTTTTGATTTTTGAAGTTTTTTTTCTCTTCACAACTTACGTACTAACGTACGTACGTAGTAGGTATATACTGAAAGTGATTATGTTGATATATTGAAACAGTAAAAACAATAAAATGTTGAAAAAAATATTAATAAGCACACAAGCTTATATAATCAAGCTTTTCTATTTTAAGCCAGTTAAAAATGATAATTATGATGTATAGAATTAAGATTGAATGTGTTAATTTTGCATCGTCTTTCTTATTCGTGTTTGATTGTGCAATATGTAATTAAAAATGTACATACTACCGGTCCAAAAAATGAGTTTTTATAACTCCTGGGATATAATACATGCATGTTTTATATTAATAAAATAATTTTTAAAATAATAATATATTTTAAAAAACTGGTTGACACTTTAACCCACATGAGTTGAATGAATTGAAAAGTCCAAATTATTCATTTAAAAGAAGGACATACTCGTACATAAGGTTTACAGTTTAAAAAGAGTTATAAATAAATATTTTCAATGTTAAATTTCAGGTTTGCTGCTTTCTGATGCATTGAGTTCAATTTTCACAATCATTGTATAGACACTTTTTTTCATTATTTCTGTGTACAGTAATCATTGAAAAAAGTTGAAGAGTACCGACCTATTACCACGAGTCAAGGGGGGGGGGGGGGGGGGGGCGGGGGGGGGGGGGTTGTTGACCGCGCGAAGTGTTAAATTGGGCGTACGGAGCGCCGCGCGGTGTTTTGACCGAAGACAAATCACCCCCGATTCATGATCTCTGGAGGAAGGATGACCATCCATTACCTACTTATATGTTATGCAAACACGTTGTAGCTGTACTCGGGATATAATATATTACAATTGCTCCAAAATTGCAATAAAACAATATGAAATCATTTACAGCGAATCACAAAGGCAAGACAGTTGACTACTAACTAAACACACGATTATTGTAAACGTAAAACATCTGTAGGGAAATGCAAAATTTTTAGTAGGAAGTTTTTTTTAGTGTGATTTTTTTAAATGTACGTTTGATGGTATGTAATGTTGGTAGTTTATTAAATCATATAAACTTCACAAGTCGTATTCCTTAATCCATGTGAAAGATCTGAAACTGCTCTCCGGGCATTTTCGATTTTCATAATAGACGGAATTCCCCTTTGAATCCATGCCTATGCACGTGAGGCGCGTGTCTACGTTCTGTGGATTTGGCGCGAGGTTTTAAAATTGAAAAAATATTCCGTCTAGGAATTGCTGGAGCAACCTTTAACACGATGCATGCTGTCAGGAATTCCAGTTTATACTCGGTCAAAACAAAATACCGACTCTTTAACTCTTGTATTGTGCCGGTGCTCCTTCATGGATGTGAATCCTGGCACCTCACCAAAGCTCAGAATGCTCGCTTGTTAAGTTTTGAGGACAAGTGTCTGAGAAGGATACTAGGCATTAAGTAGTGTGACTTCACAACCAATGCTGAAGTTCGGGAACAGACGCAGCATATTGGTAGATATTTTTTTTACTTCTAACAGTACCATGAGAATACTTCTGTACATACTTATGACAATTTTTGGGTCCTGATTAGGTGCCATGATTCGCAGCCATAGAGGAGAACAGGTGTGATGCAGTGCATAATAATTCAAGTGATAATTTGAAATTCCGTAATACTCCCATTTTGAAAACGTCATATTTTTAATGAGGTCCCATATCACATAACAGCAAGAATTCAAAAATTATTTAGGAATTTTAGAGGCCCTCAGTTTTTATGAGGAAATAAGTGCTCATTCATTATACTTCAATAAAACTACTTAAATATTCCGGATCATAGATTTCGGGGGCTAAAAAGACTCGTCTAGTCTTTCTGGAATGACAGATTTTGAGATTAGCTAAACGACCATAAGGACTTATGTTCTTTTCATCGGTGTGATGATATGATAAGATTTTATTGATTCTTTCACATTACGAATGTCATCGCATTTATTGTTAGAGACAGCCTCTATCAATCATAGGAAATTCCTGAAATGATGACACTACTCTGGAATATAATGAAAATGTCTTTTGTGCGTGTCACGTGCATAAAGAATATTATGAATGGGGTGCACAATGGTGGTTATAATAACTTATGTATAATTTTATTTTCCCAAAAAGAAGCGGAACTTTTTATATTCTCGAATAAAAAAATTTATCTATTTAATTTTTTATTATCCAAGCGTTGGGCTATCATATTAATACTCCATTGTTATTGCTATTGATTTTATCAGATAAAATTTGTCTGCAAATAAATAATTACGCATCTAGCATACGTGACGGGAATTTCGCGAAATTCAAAAAAGGCTCTTTATAAGGAAAGGGTTAGATTGTGAAATAAATCTACGCCCGTATTGCGAGTTGATATGCATTTTACGTTAACATGCATTCGATTCCCGTAACATGAAATATTTATTTACATGTGATTTTCAAATTGATATTTCATGTGTGAAGTGTTCAAATACATGGGAGCGTACATGACAGAAAACGGCAGAGTTCAGAAAGAAATGGGAGTGCGGCTTGGAGTGGCGGGCGCCGCATTCAACAGTATAAAAGCTGTCGGGAGATCGGATGTTTACTCGGTTAAAACAAAATCCGCCTTTGTAACTCCTGCATCACACCTGTTCTCCTCTATGGCTGCGAATCGTGGAACCTAACCAGGGCCCAAGACAGCAGTCTTCTGAGTTTTGAGACTAGGTGTCTTAGAAGAATTTTAGGTGTGCGGTGGTTTGACTTTGTAAGAAACACAGAGGTGAGGCAACGGACACAGCAACCCTTGGTATGTACTGTCACCCGGCGAAGGCGTTTCGGCTGGCTAGGCCATATACTACGTTTGCCTCCCGAGAGCCTTAACCATGCTTGCCTATTTTACAAGGCATCAGGTTCTCGGCGTCCTGGTCGTACACTGTTGACAATTCGTCGGCAGTTTGCGTCAGAGCTGCGGGGCGTGGACTTGACTTGAGAGGATGCGCGGGAGCTGGCGGCCGATCGCTTGGCCTGGAGGCAGTTTGTGGATTCCATATGCTTAACATAGGGAGCGGATATGGTATTATGTGTGAAGTGTACCTTGGACTAGTACTGAAGCGTAAGAGTGATCATCCTACCTTCATGTAATAAAATGATCAAGGTACACTGCACTTTGCGTAGCAATGTGTGCCCTATGCACCATTGGGTGCGGATAGTAGTAGTAGTTGTAGGGAAAGTAGTAGTATTAGTTACGTATTAAAATTCTTATATAAATGACCCCAGTGTTTGGGTAAATATAAAGTTTAATGCTGTGACCAATGGTTAACGACAGTATTAAATAAATAAAGATATTTATTAGAAGGCTTTTATTAAGTAGGAAAAGAATTCTTGTAAAATTGCAAAACAAGCTCTCGCAAAATCAATTAATCAAAAGAATAATTTAAAAAGAAAAATGAATATCACCTTCCTCGTTACCCAGTTGGTACTTGGATTGGATTAAAACACAATTATTATGTAAATTGTTTTATTTGGAGAAATTTTTAATTTAAAATAAATCATTCACCAAATTGGTGCAAGAAGGATCACACCTTCAGAAAATGAAAAATAACGGGATTACCTTGACTGGAAACACGCTTGTTAATTTTACTGTTAACATTTAAATCTTATAATTAATTGCTTTATCAGGAAATTTGCTAAGATACTTTCACTGATGAAGTGAAACAAGAAATTTAATTAAATTTATTTCCAAAAGAACCTTACATACTGCGAATGATGGAGAAAATCTTTTTAACGAATGAATTTAGTCACCATTTTTAGAGCAGACTTTAAATTTACCCGTTACACATCACAAGATTTATCAAATATTTTATAAGAAAATAGCAAATACTTTTGTGAATGATATAAACCTACTAAAATAACTAGGCATTTCGTAGACAAATGTAAAACATGTTACAAATTCCTTAGATTCCAAAGGTAATGTTTCAACATTTTCAGCGAATATTAATTTGTTTTGGGGTGAATATATTTTTTTTAAACATTATATTGAAATAAAACTGCCTCAAATTTTTGTGATCCGAAACGACCCCGCTCAAAAAGGTTTCTATAAATCCATTTCAAATTCGTATAGTCATGCCACCCGGCTACTAAGATCTAAAAGTCCCAAGCTTTATTATAGATATTTTAAGACCTAGGCCTCAACAATGAATTTGAATGACAACTCCATTCGCTGTGTTTTGTATTCAATGGTTGATCATTTTTTAAATACAAATAGAGTATAAAGTATCAAACATCAACAAAGACAAAAGATGCATTAAATATAGCTGCCATACAATGCGTAAACGGCAGGTTACTAGGGTCGGATTATCAAAACAAGTTGAAAGTAGATATTAAATAAGACTTTTTATGGATTTGTAACTTTTTAAATGCTTTTATTATTGAAATATTTGAGTTCTTATGATATACTCAAATATTTAAATTTTGGGGCTGCTAACAAATAGTCGGAAATAACAGTGCCAGAAAGCAGGGAACAAGTTGTGCTGGAGTGGATTCGAACCTAGAGATTCTAATCCGGAGTCCTCGAATCTACTACTTGACCACAACCCGGTTAATTTAAAAGTTCTTAATGTTAAATAAATTAAAAATACCTGAAAAGTCTTTTATTCTGGAATAATTCAATTATTAGTAGTACCTAGTATTTTGCAATATTTCGTGGTCCAAATAATCAACCAAAACATTTTCTATAACGTTTTTTAAGGTATGTAGTTGTTTTACGTTCTGTCACTTCGCCTTAAAAATGATTGGTCATTGATCGATGAATTTATTTTCATAAGTCATAAAAAACACAAATGACGTAAAATCCATAAAAATTCGCACAACACTTGTCGAGCGCTGGTCGGTCGTAAAGAATGGGTTAATATTGAAATGAGTTATATATATCACACAGTCTGTATTTACTAAACCATAGTTCTACCTTAAGACGTGGAAGAAAAGAAATTCTATATTCCTTTTTTAATTGTCCTGCTTATTGCGAGAACGGCACGTTAAGTATATGAATTGTCCTTCTTATTGCGTGTAAAGCACGATAAGTATATTGATTGTCCTGCTTTTTGCGAGAACGGCACGGTAAGTATGTCAATTGTCCTGCTTGTTGCGAGAACGGCACGGTAAGTAAGTATATTAATTGTCCTGCTTATTGCGTGAAAGGCACGGTAAGTATATTGATTGTCCTGCTTTTTGCGAGAACGGCACGGTAAGTATGTCAATTGTCCTGCTTGTTGCGAGAACGGCACGGTTATTATAAAATGAGGCTAATTTTATAAAAATAAATCAAATCCTTAACTAATTAGATTATAAAAAAACTGAGGAGTTAGACAGTCAATTTTTTGTTAGTAGACGTCATCATCATCGACGTATCGTATCCACTCCCTGTAAGGAGCATATGGATTCCACGAACCGCCTCCGATTTTTCAATTCCCGTGTATCTTTCCTAGTCAGGTCCGCGCGTAGCAGTTACCGTGGGTAAAATATCAACAGTGGTCATCCAGGACGCCGAAAACCTGTTTATTAGTAAATCAACAATCAATGCTTCTAAACTTTCATGGCAAGCCACAATATCATAATTTCTCATCGACTCGAATGATGGAAAATAGGTGCATTGTACTCCAATAAAACAGCAACAAAAAGACTAACCCGCGAATATTTAAAAAAAAATTCTTTCAATAAAAAATTCACGACTTTAATTTGAAAACCGTTCCCCAGTAGCATTTATCTTTAAATCAATAGGTTGTCTTAACCACAGGTACCGCCGTCTTATCGAACGCGATTCTCTTTTCTGATATTGCTGCTTGTTCCCAGCCTCCGCTACAGTACGCAGTATCTACATAGACTATTACTTAC
Source organism: Micrasema minimum (assembly GCA_022494985.1). Classification (NCBI taxonomy): domain Eukaryota; kingdom Metazoa; phylum Arthropoda; class Insecta; order Trichoptera; family Brachycentridae; genus Micrasema; species Micrasema minimum. The sequence goes on from JAGVSP010004132.1 coordinate 37,189, forward strand.
ATACATACATTACCAGTCCCAACATATTATATACCTTGATGGCAACACCATTTTACACCCTAGCTACTTGTCATAGAACTGATGCATGCCAAGAGAATTAGCTGCATAGCATAGTGAGAGGTAGGCGACATAGTAAGTAATTATTACTGCGATATGCACCAGATTAGGGTGTAAATGATGATTATTTTACCTGAATCGAATCGGCTATTTAACTTGCATTATATACCTCAATAACAACACCATCTTACGCCCAAGTTACTTGTCATAGAAATAATGCGTGCTAAGAGAATTAGCGATATAGTGAGAACTAAGCGACTAGTAAATTATTGTTTATCCTTTGAAACTGCGGTACGCGCATGATCAGAGTGTTAGAATTGATTGCTTCAATTTAAATACAATTCTATATCCGTAGATGTTTTTTCTATATGAATCCTAGTAGGTACCTCCCGTTCCTCGCCTATTCTCGTTAAAGTCAAGTTCACGTTTTGTAGTTCTGGCGTAAAGTGTGTAGGGTCAGCTTAAAAAAAGTGTAATTGCTAAAAAGCCAATTACATTTTTTCCATTCGGTTTTGTCACATTTTATCATCTGACCTGATTATTTTTATTTCACAGTTTAATTGATTTCGCGGATTTAATCATGTTAAGTTATATGGACGTAGGCTTTTTGAGATGACCATTACTTGATTCCGTTGTGGCAGCTTGTGACAAGTGAACAGACCCGATGACGGGTGAAGTAGCAAGTGTCAAAACGCGGACTACTGTGAGCTTTCTGACAAGGCATAATGACCGCGGAAACGGCGAGCCAAACATGCCCTTAAATTACTCAATACAAAAAAATTTGTTTCCATTATTGTGTAATGTTTTGATACCAATTAATTTAAAACTTTTCTTTGTGTAAAAAATGATCAAGTTTTTCTTCTGCACTTGGAACACCAATGCAGTGCCTATGCACCATTGAGTGCAGATAAGGGAGAGTAGTTAGTAATTGGATATTTTTAGCACAGCCACGTAGGGGTTCTACATTAAACCTTTATATGTTATTTGTGTAATTGGGAGAAGGTAAATATATTTTTATATCGACTCTGAGGACGCACGTAAAATTGAGTTTCTGGTATTTTTTACCTTATTTCAATATATTAATATCATTGGCCTTATTTTCAAAAAGCCTTAATTGGCTTAAAATGTAAAACAAAATCCTCTTTATAATTTTTTTTTCTTTGAATATTATGTCCTCGCATAAAAATACATTTATAGGTCTCGAATAAGTCAAATTGGTTGACAATATTTTAGGAAACCAACGAAAATATTTATTTTTCTGTCAGTTTTATACTCGACGTACGAGTTATAAAGTTAAGAAAATTAAACAAACTGGAAACAGAAAAAAGTGTACCTATTACTTTTATTAATTTAAATATATTCCTGCAAAAATTCTTAGTCATGCTTTGCCTATATTACAAGATTTCATCTCCACTGTTGACAATCCGTATGTAGTTTGATGATAGTTGAATGATTTTTAAGACGAGACTTCTTGACTCTTAGTGTACAAATATATTCTTATTTCGTATCAATAAGTTTATCAGAATCAGAGCTTTTATTTGCTAATTGAATAAAAATGCAAGCATAACGATAGATGTATCGATATTCAAGTATTAACACGCAAGTGTAACGGAACGAAGAAAATAATCCAAAGCAATGTTTTTGTAAATTTGCATTGCTAAGAAGAGCTAAGTTTATCTCGCATTTCTTAGTTTGACCATCACTTTTGACGCAATTAATCTTAACATTTGCGTGATGTTTGTGATCTTTGCTACTGAGGTAGTCCAGAAACTGGTTCAGTATAAACGCTCCTCCATAAGGGCTACCCCTTATTATAATATAAAATATTTTAATGTCACTAAAAAAAGAACAATGAAACCATTCACCCACAATTAATAAATACTAATAAAGTTGGTTCAAACAAAGTTTTTTTTTATTTTAGAATTAAATTTTTGTGTACCACTACTGACGGTATACCTATTATTCTTGTCATTTTTCAACGTCTTAGAGAATACTGAATTATTTGTTGATATAATTTTTTCACTTAGAATTATTTATCTTTTGTAGTGTTCGCTGAATTTCCCCTTTTCATTCTCCAATCTTCTGGAAAAAAAAAACCAATTTACTTAATATTATATAACCGAATTTTTGCTAAATCCCCAGCTAAATTAGAAATCACGATTGTTTACTGAAAATTTTGTTTTTTATTATCTATCTGTATGGCTATCATAAATATCTGAACTATTGATCCACTTCGTCGTATAATGGTTAGTACGTTGGGCTACCATGGGTCAGTATAAATATTAATTTTAAGCTGGTTTAAAAAAATATTTTACATGCTGGATTGATTGGAAATCATCTCGCCTTCATGTAACAAATTGTCAAAAATTAACTGCACTTGGTGTACTGATTCAATTCCCTATGCACTCAATTGATTCAATTCCCTATGCACCATTGGGTGCTGGCAATGGAAAGTAGTAAGGAGTAAAATTTGAACTTACAGTCAGTTTTAAAGTAAAATAGCGTTATAAGTTATAAAAATATATCCGCCGAGTTGTGTAGTTACTACTAACTGGTTATCTTATAAGAGAGTCCCTGGTTCGCCTCCCACCGAAGGCTTCACCGCGGCTGTCTTCTCAGATCAAAGTGGATACACCTCATCTTACACGCCATACAGTGCTTCCAGTACATACTCTGGAGCCGATGCGATTTATCAAGCCAACATACAGCCTCAAAGCTCAAACTACATGCCAAAATAATCGTTTAAGCTCTTTGGTTAAGCACAAACTTCCTCTGCGAAATTAATAGCCTGTTTTACACAAAGCTCTGTTTAGGCATTCAACACAAGCAATTAAAAACGTTACTTTAATACTATTGGCAGTAATGGTAATACCTTTTTGGTGAAAACATCATTTTAAGATGTAATAAATATGTTATTAGAACTTTACTCATGCATTCAACTTCAAACGTTAATGTTTACGCGTCTCTAAAAATAATGTTTTTAATGAAATATTTCGCGAGTTCGAGTTAAAGAGCAAAATTATTTACTAGTACAGGTACAAAAAAGAGTCTTATTTTATAACCCTAGTTACTCAAAACATCTATTAAAGCCGTCAAATACCTACATTTATCTAAACATATCTGGATCTTCTCTGGTAACTTCGTCCGAATGAGGATCGGAATATGGAAGGACTTACCAGAGCTGGACTCAACAGGGGCGGGAAGTGACGATGAAGGACCACCAGGAAGGGCGAAGTATCCTGGAATACTCTGGAAACACCACGTTGAACTGACGCGGTGGGACACAAACGAGGGGCGCAGCGCAATATAAACTCACTTTCACTGAGGGGGATTCGGGAATTGGTTGCTGGGAAGCTTGGAAATAGATGGGGAGTATGACAAGGGGATTTTGGTGGAAAAGAACGAAGGAAGATCAGGTATTGGAGTTCACGAGAAGGATGGACGTTGCGAGGTCAGAGTAATGTTGCTGCGCTGATCGGATTTTCGAGACTGATGCGGTGTTGGAAATAGGTGACAAAAACGGAATGGAATGGATGAAGGTAGGGAATAAATTTCGGAAGAAATCCGAACTACCTATCACCAGAGAGTACCATAAATGGCCAAACCAATATCTTTAATATTTTACTTTCACAAGCTCAGCACAACATAGTATCATTCAATGTATTCTTTAATTATTGATAATTCCTTATTGTGATATCTTTTTACTTTTTGTATACATTTACATCTTTTACTATTTCTTCTACTGCATTCGCTCCCTATGTGGAGTATATGTGTAATACATATGAAGCCATTAGAAGCAAAGTTATAAATCTCTGTTTTCACTAAGGTTCATAATAGCCTTTCTGATTAGCATTGTCTTCTTGCCGCCTGCCTCCTGTATTCCCGTACCATGCATTCATATGAAAATTTGTTTCGGAACGAAAACGGAGATTTCTAACTTTGCTTCTAACATCCTACAGTCCTACATAGTTTCCTGTCTATAAGCTTTCCGTCCGGCCCCCAGCTTCTAGGTCGTGTCTGCGTCCTGTAGTTGTGACGTAAGCTGCTAAAGAATGTTCAGGTTTTAGGTGTACAATAATCCACATTCAATTGTTACAATTTTTCTTTATAATCGTTAATTAAAATAGGCACGAATGATTTACGAAGCTCGAATATCAATTCCCATCCTAGTACATCACTATCTTCCAAATAATGGATATTGCAGTATGTAATTATCCTAAATTCACAATAATTTTACAAAATCCTAGTCATCCATATAAACTAAGATTTTAATATGCGCACCTTGTAAATTTTAAATTATAGAAAAACTATCCAGGAAGACGCCATTTTTATTGACCTTTTATGGCACACGACTAACCCTCTCAGGCTCGATAAGAAGATTTTATTTTAAATAAAAATATAAATAAACTAGCAGACCTAGTAAAAAAGTTTTTTTTTAATCTTCAACAAAAAAAAAGACAAAACCTTGTACAAAGGTTTAATAAAAAAAATTGTTAAAAAGGTAAATTATAAGCTTGGATAATAATAAATTTGTTTTTTATGGAATTACCTACATAATTGCGAAATGCGCTTAAATCTTACTAAACTAGTTTTTTTAGATATCATAGATACAATTAAATATGATGTACCTTAAAAAACATACAATACAATGAAGGCATTAAAATTTATATTGCTTATGTATAGAATCCCTTAGATCAAACTGTTACAAGTTATTTAAAAAAATATATTTATGTACTTATTTTTACAAAAATAGATATTACCTTCCAATCACATATACTATATTTTTATTATTTTTTCACATTGTATGAAATATGTTATAAGAAAATTTTGGAATTTGATTACACTAACGTATTCAAAAAAAAAACCTTTTTTT